>JAOEJI010287223.1:0-11799 GCA_025448255.1 Umimayanthus chanpuru | reverse complement strand
TCCCACAAAAAAAACTTCAACGGTTTTAGACTCAGAATTTATTGCTTAACAACATATCAAAAGTCCCCAAAAATCCCAGCATGGGAACTTATCGAAAAATTGGATTTTATTGGAGCTGTTTATCCCAGCATCTTTCACTACATGGAAACGAGGCTCATATTAAATCGCCTGAATGCCTTCCAAAATACCACATCAAATTATACCTATAATTCATCATAATGATAAAACTTAGTTATTTACATCCTTATATTTAATAATAAAAGACTAGAAATACGTCTGGAGCGTCTTTTATTTGGGAAGCTGAGATGGAGATACACGGTTTTGTGCCGTAAAAATATAAATGTGCAGAGTTAAAAAAATTTAAATGTTATATCTATTCTATATATTCGAGCGGGGGAAAATGTTTGAAAATTGTAGTTAAAAAATAAATAAAGTTTTAACAAGGAAAGAAAATGCAATTCATTTGTTAATTGAAGGGTTAAATTTGTCGATGCCCTGTCACATAACTCGGTCATTCTCCCGCCAAAAGCTGCTGTTTTGTCTGAAGAACACGCATTTCAGTCATGACACGACTCGCCGGTGTTTCCCTCGTCAAAGCTTGTGTTCGCTTTCTTTATTCAGGTGAGTAATTTATAGTCTTCTAAAAAGGTAAACTGATTGTATTGCACAATGTTATCAGCATTTTCTTACTAGAATAATTTATTGGTGCTGTTTCAGACACAAAGTGAGCACACACGAAGAACACACAGTTCAGTCATGACGGTCCTTACTGGCGTTTGTTTCTTCAAATCCTTCAGAAAGATCTCAGTTTTGTTGCTTTCTTTATTCATGCAGGTGAGTAAAAATCTAAAGTTTTCAAAAAGGCTACTTTTCTTTATATTGATATTAAGCAATTGAGATTTTAGTTGAAAAACCTGTGGTCAATTCATTCGATAACAAGCCACACGTGAGCACGGGGCAAAGCCAAAGGCTACACTTTTATTGTTTGTTTGTAGTGTAGAAATGTACCACATTTTTTGTTAGGAGCATTAAACATAGTTTTTAAAATTGTTTTACCTCAATTTAAGACCATTTTTGTGTTCCCCTTTTCACTGATATACAACAAAACATGTAAAAATATTTTTTTCGAAACAATTGAAATATTCAAGCGCATACCATTGAACCAGAAATAAAATATAAATCCTGATTATGGGGTGTTGATGTTCTTTGTAGGCGAAAAGAAATGGACGTTGTGTGTTGCGCAACTTGTAAACGGGAAGTTCCAGATAACGGAGTAGTTTTTACGCAGAGGGGTTGATGGCTTGAATGCGGCAAGCCAAGAGCGAGGAGAGACAGTTGTTTTTGTTCTAGGCGATACCGTACATAAAACTGTCGACGGGATTTTACCCGCCCAAGTAGTGCGAGAAAAGCCAAACGATCACATAGTGAGGACGACCACACCCCACGGTTGCTTCGTTCAAGGAGTAGTTTGCAAAAGCGACAGTTCGACTTAAGACCGACTGTGTTTTTTGCGGGAATGAAATAGATGAGGAGGAAGAAAAGAAAAGGTCCAGGGTAGTGTGTAGGGCAAGTACGCTTGACATTCAGAAAACATTACTTGGTGCCTGTGACGAGAGGGGCGATGAATGGGCTGAGGTTGTGCATGCGCGAGTCCTACATGTTCATGATTTACCGGCAGCAGATGCCATATATCATCATGTATGCAGCACCAATTTTAGAACAAAGATGGGAGTGCCAAAGCCATTTGTATCCGACATGTCTGGTCAGGGATGTTCTAAGAAGCGGAAAATCGGACGACCACAACACGAAGACGGAAGCCAATGAAGTTTTTCTCAAGGTAATGAATTATTTACAGGAAAATGATGATGAGCAATTGACTATTTCAGATTTAGTCAGGAAAATGCTAGAGTTCCTAAATGATTCTTCTGAAAATGTGTACAGCAACCGCTACATGAAAGGCAAAGTTGAAAACTATTTTGGGGAGAATGTAATAATCACTAATGTCAACAGAAGACTGAACGTAGTAACTTTGAGGAAAACGGCGGCGTCAATACTTAACGAGTTTCACAAGCAGCAAAGAAACGACGATCCCGAAACAGAGAAAATGAACATCATTGTAACGGCGGCTAAGTTGATCAAGAGCGATATAAAACTTGTTTCAACTTGTAGTGAAAACTATCCGACCATAGAGACCGACGTCCAGAGCCATTTTGATTTTTTGCCTTCTACAGTGAAGTTGTTTCTTGAAGGAGTTTTAGCAGGTAAAAATATTGCCATGAAGGTTGCATCCATAGGCCAGGCTATTGTCCAGTCTGCAAGACCGCGTGGAGTACTGTCACCATTACAGGTCGGACTAGCAATTCAGCTGCACCACAGCTTTGCGTCCCGCCGTCACATCCGCGCCTTTTGTGACTCACCCGAAGCATTTTTGAATATATGCGCGCCTACTGATAGGATACAATACAAGAAAAAGCTTACAAATACGCCGAACCTGCCTCAGAAAACTTCGAATTGCAGCTATTCAGCAATGTTTAGACCCACAGACTCAACGGGCTTTTGAAGATGAAAGGTGATTCTTCAAGTATTCCTTTTAAACTACCCCTACTGACGAAAAGAAACCTGTGCCATTTTAGCTCCAAAATCATGCTCAAACGATCACTTTTAGTATGAAACCGGCTGCGCATTAGTATTCAGAGTCCGTTTTCTGCTCCATCCGACTAGTTTTTATAACAGACTCAGCGGGCTTTGCTAGCTATGTATATTCCCTTTACCATGTGCAAAGCTCGACAAAATCCAACTACAAGAAGTTTGTGCTTTTTCTACTTTTATGTTTTAATGTTTAAATTTATTCAAGTTTCCCGGCTTCTTCAACGTAAAGCTACTGTGTTAAGGAAGAGCACTGAATAACAATAGCAAGTCATCTGGGACCAGCGGCTATTCAGGAAGATCAGTCAACCATTTGACAGCTGCCTGTCTTGCGTAATTTTCAGTGAGCTCTGAAAAGAGCTCCCGGTCCATTTCTCGAGAAAGGTTGCGTTGGAAACTCATGTCCACAGCTAATTGAGTGAAGAAACTGATGGACGCGCGTTGCTTTAAGTGATCTCAAGGGCAGGGTGTGATGAATTTTGATTTTGGCGGGGTGTTGAGCAATTACGCAGGAGAGGCAGTGTCTATCTCTGTTGTTTTCAATTGAAACTATAATATCAAGTTTAGCGTATGTATTCGAATACTTTAAGCTCATATATAGAATTATTTTAGGTTGCCAAACTTCAAAGACAAGGTCTTGTGATAACTTTAGTGAAAAAAACTTTCCGCTGCAAATTAACTGAATTAGCTGGTATGCGTGAACATCTAAATATTTTGGTTTTCTGAACTCTGTAGTGATTTCAGTGGGACAAAAATACGCTTTGGATTAATTTTTCGCACAGCTTTAGAGTATCTTGGTATTCAAAACAATGCTCGCTATTATAAAGGGACTTGTTCTTGGGATTATTAGCAGGAAAAAACGGAAGCAATAATTCTCATTGTTTCGCAGGAGTGCATGTTGAGATGTCTTGCAGTTCCGACTTGACCTAGGATTTTCTTGGCAAAACTAACTTGAAGTTGAAAAAGCATAGAAACGTTCAAATTCTCCGCCTTGTGCAAATGTTCTGAAGAAGACTAAAACTAATAATGCTTGTGCTAGCGCCATACTTTGCTTCTTTTATCAACGTGAACAAAGAGGCGAATGAGGTATTTCAATCAGCTGCATGGTGTACTCTTGGCGGGTCATTTAAAGTTTTATTCCCGATCAAATTCTCTGTTCACGTTACAGGAAGATTCACTTGCGGTCTTGTCCAAGTTAATTTTCAAATGCATCTCGAAACTTTTTTGATAAGGAGCGGGAAAATCGGCCGAAGCTCTGAAAGCTCATTGAATCTCCAGCAACCCGTTCCTTTGTCGTGTTATTTAACAAATCTACTACACGTACCGATCGATGGTTTGGATGTGAGTTTTTATGTCATCCGATGGATGACATATTGTGAGAGGGCGATTTTGTCACTCACTCACTCGGCCACTCACTCACTCACTCACTCCGTTGTTAGTTCGATGTGTAACCGCTGGTAAAGCAGTGCGGGCTCCGTTTAATTTCTCAGGCTTTCCACGGGCAAAACAATTTTCTTGACAGACTTCGGCCAAATATTCCTCTGCTGGAAACACTATTCATGGGATATTTTAAATCAAGAGTGGAGCATCTATGCGATGTGAATAAGAAAAATAACGGGGGCTGGAGCTTGTATCCGCTGTAGTTAGAAAATGTTTCGTTCAATTTCAAGCTTGGTTTTTAACTCGCCAAGAAGACCAGGCGAACCGGATTCAGTCAAGACAGAGGGATTTTAATATACAAACAAGGTAAACAGCAAGCTTAATATTATTGTCAAACGAAAACATTTTGCAGAGGATTTCATGTAACTTTTCAGATTTTGTTGCGAAGAATTGAACTTCTTGGTGAACTTGGGAACCACAGAATAAAAGAGTTTAGTTTGCAGGACTGCAGAACCGAGCGAGTGACATTTTGGCGGGACATGATTGACCTCCGATCCGACCTGGAGTTTCAAACATCACAGTAGATTGTTTGCAGGATTTTTCTTGTTCATCGGTATCGGGTGGAACTATTCTAGAGTCTCTAATACTTGCCTTTTTCTACTAGCCTTTTCAGGTCAAGTAAACAAGTAAACAACGCGTTCAGTGCTAAACGGGGTTTTTGTCACGACCGCGTGAGAAAAACAACTTGTGGCGTTGCGCGCGAATGTCCCAACACAAGTCTCAGGTTGCTCCCGTGACAACAAAATATCCGTCCAAAGTAAGAACGATATAAAGCAGTCCCTGAAATGAATGTAAACAGCCTATAGAAATTATAATTTTGCCCTGGAATGTTTTTCTTACTTCTGTGAAACGATCTAGCAGATGTTCACGTATGGTTATGGTCGGATGAGCACACACACAAAAAACATACCAAAATGTCCCTTCCGGCTCGTCTTCTATCCATCCTGCCGTTCACGGAAATCTAAATTGTTCATGCAAATGTTTATTATTTTGTTCAGCAGTGTTTTGTTTCATTCCAGCGTACATCAGAATCTAACGATCTGCCATCTCGTGCAGACAAATAAAAGTTTTGTTTACCGGTTGCACAAATCTTCAATTAATGTAGCTTTGCATGATGCGTAATGCATCGGCTCCATGGTTCATTGACTGCAAAGCGTCATTGTTTTGTATTCTTAAATAGCGTTCCCTATCAATAGCTTTCGCTAATATTCTAATCTATAAATTTGTATTAATTTGGGTTTTTAGATTTCAAATTATATTTGGTTCTAATGTAGCACGAAATTGCCATTTAAAATTTCTAGACGAAATTATTCATTGTGGTCAATGAAATATGCATCAGAGAGCAACATTAACTGGACAGGTCTATTTCTTCTAATAAGTTCAATCGATGATCCTGATCTCATTCCTCTCACTTTAAAGACAGACAAATATGTCTGACAACCAGACTATTAAAGGAGTAAGGAGCAGCATAGGTGAAATCGGATGACATAGCTCATAGAGCCCTTTGATTTAATGCTTACTGTAGATTTGCGGGCAGAACATACAGGTTCGGAATTGCCTTTCTACAACAGATTTATTTCTCGACTTCCAAAAGACCTTGAAATTCCTTGTTTAATATCATTGAGCACTTAATATCAAAAAAGAAGTGTTGGCGGACTTGATTAAAGTCTCGCTTGATTTGGCAGTCCATTGTATTTTTAACATTGAGGTATTATGCTAATCTGAGAGGTTTTTGGCTAAGTGTCATAGAACGCTGTGCAAGCTTTAACGACAAAGTCTTTTAGAGATAATTGTTTTCCCTGGGAATGCATACGAAACACCTGACGTTTGGTGTTTTCAAGATTTATTGGAAATTGAGGTATGTTAATCTTAACTGATTTTGAGAACAAAGTGGCTAAACAGGATCTTTTTGTTTTGGTAGCAGTGACATAGTTCGCTCAAAGTCGAGTATTCTTGTATCCAAGGAAACTGCCTGTTTCCAAAACAAATACAGAAAACAGGATGACATACAATTTATATAGTATCAAGTATTGGGAGTTACCTGTCTTGTTATCACTGGAAATGACTTTTCCAAATGTTAGAAGAAACTTGAGGTATGTTAATCTTAACTGATTTTGAGAACAAAGTGGCTAAACAGGATCTTTTTGTTTTGGTAGCAGTGACATAGTTCGCTCAAAGTCGAGTATTCTTGTATCCAAGGAAACTGCCTGTTTCCAAAACAAATACAGAAAACAGGATGACATACAATTTATATAGTATCAAGTATTGGGAGTTACCTGTCTTGTTATCACTGGAAATGACTTTTCCAAATGTTAGAAGAAAAAAAGAAATTAAGCAGTGACGCCGGGCGTGTGGGCCACGCGTATAATTGTTTGACTGTGATTGAAAGCACGCGGAGCCAGGAGCAACACAGCGATCCGTAACCGCTCTTTTCCAGTGATCCTCCTTTCATATTTAAAAATACGCTTTGTTTGCGACTCGATTCGCATGTGTAAGTTATCACCTTTTCAATTTGAAATATTTTTGTCATTGTCGGAGCAGGTCGGAGTATCAGCAAATACTTCTCTTAACTTCTCACTTGCTGCTCACTTCCGTGGTTGTCGCAGTTTATAGTCCGTTTAACTATTGTCGATGCTCCGTTATATATGCTACATTGTTTGCGGCTACAGTCGCTAAGTAAGACATTTTACCTTTTCAACAATTTATGAAAAGTTCACTTTCATCTACTCATTTCCCTAGAACAGATCTCTTGTGAGAGGCCAGCGTCAGTTAATAAAATGTGAGCATATTAACCGAACTATGTGTCTGCTAGCTATTTTTCATCATTAGTGGCATATAGCCGCAAAACTAAGTCCGAAAACATGACTAGAGTCCAATAAACGAAAGAAACAGCTCGTACAGCATTCAACATGGAAACCGTTATTCAGCGCTAGAAACATAATCAATACGATATGATATTCGCCTTATTACAAACACTTTGGATGCACACTAGTTTTGAGTAGATAATGCCTTCTTTCGCGGTCTCAATTTGCGTTACGTGGACAATTTTAACTTTCGCGTGTGTCTGATTCATGGGGTTTATTGTGCTCATGCAAGTTGATGCAAGTCAGTACAAGCTTTGATCTCCGAACTTGCGATCAAACTTGCATCGACCTGTGTCAGTGGCCAGTCGTACTTGCAAGACCATCATCTTTATTTATTTTCTAGTGTGAGTTTACTATACTCTATATTACGCGCTAAGTACTGCGTTCATCATAAAAATTTCCGTTAGTTTATTTATTTTTCTTTTATCCAAGAGTCGGAGAGTCGCTTTATAATAAAAACGCGCGAGTCTCTTTTGTCTCAAAACAGTGCGAATCGTTGTCACGTGAACTCCGCAGCTTCACAATGGGCTAATCGGCCTTCTGTGTGCCTGCTCCGCCCACTCGGAGTTTAATGAGGAACACGGGTTGAAGCCATGGCCCAGATGGGAATTGACTTTAACCAGTGGGATCGCAGACACTGAATCTATTTAAATAATTTACGAAATCATACTGCCCTGATCACTGTGGTTATTGCGCTTCGTACCAAGAAGTGCTTTCATTTAAACAGAACGCAGCAGTAGATCAAGGCACGGATATTCCGGGATACGGGGGATAATTTGTGCAGTATGTAGCGGACAATGTAGATCATAATCTGCGCACCCTAGATGGAAAAAGCACTTTTCACGGTATGGGAATTATCGCAACTGTAACTCCAGGTACAAGCCGAGTGCGACAGGTGCCAAGAATGAAGGTCAGCGGCAGAGATATTGCAGCAGCTGGCAAGATCGAAATTCGTCCCCCATCTCAACCGAGAATGGCTAACCTTGAAGTTGTGTTTAATAACATTCCAACGTCTAGGGTGGAGGACCCAATAGCCAACCTTGATATCGTGTGGAAATGCTCCCTTCTGTTTGGAATAACGCGGCCAGGATGGTCGGGGCTGATGCAGAGAGTACACTTTGGAGAACACAACGGGCAGTCATCCATCACGTTTCTACCCATGATCGACCTCAGTCCCAGTGACACCACGTGCATTAATTCCACACTAGAATTTGTGTTGAAACACGCACTACAGCACGGCATCAACCACCCCATGTTAACGTTCGATCAGCCCCTCTGGTGGAAAGCCTTCTGTTTAATCAACACTGGGGCTAGCGGCAGCCCATTACGCAAGATGATTGTGCGTCTGGGTCCCTTTCACATTCTTATAAGCTTCCTAGGGAGTATTGGCTTCCTTATGGCGGGATCGGGCTTGAAGGAGTTGCTGGAGCTCATCTACGCGTCCGTTGCTGTTGAGCACATGCTGAGTGGGAAGGCGGTGTCACGTGCGATTCGCGGCCATTTGATCATTGATGGAGCTCTGAATGCACTTCTATACTCGGATGCACTGGATTGTAAGATACCTCATCTAAGTACCACAGGTACGTAAAAACTTTGTCACAGTAGCTTAAGTAACTGTTATATAGGATAATTATTAAAATTTAATGCACTTAATACGGACAATTTTTGCCGGTAACGCGGGACGCGTGGAGACTGGTAACGGGGACAACAGAAAACTACATTACTCATAAGAAATCAGTTTGCCTACTAAACTACATCAAGACAAAAATTAAAAATAATAGTAATCACAGCATATTTGGAAACAATACAGCCCAGCTTGGTTCCTCACTGCAGCTATTTAAGAAATAGCATGTTTATCTGTTATTTTGCAGTTGACAGTGTGTCGTCGCAAAGCCAAAACGATTCTTCAACTGAGCTGAACAAGGAACCTGAGCCCGAGACTGGAACAAGTGAAAGGGGTACGTATGATGCAGAAAATACTTATGTTTAGGAAACCGACTGTATAAACACACTGTACTGGGAAAGGAAAACATTTCTTTATTTAGCACTAATCACATAATTTGCCTAACAAAGATATAGGAGCACAAGACGATCGTCCAGTAGCCGAGCCACAGATTGTGTTTGCCTCGCCCACAGTTCAGCAGACCACCCCTAGTAAGTACTATGTTGCGCTATAACATCTTTATACGAGGTTGCCTCATCGCTCTACCAAATACTGATAGCTGATTTTTTGTCCATAGCCGTTGAAAGCACAAGCGGCACTACTCTTCCTGTTACTACTCGCACTGAGGGGCCTGTTCATGAGGCCAAGCGTCTGTACCAGGACCTCTTGGAGAATAAGAAAACTGCAGAAGAAGTCAGCGACGTAGACATCCTCAAAACCATCACAGATCGCATTACCAAACAGCGAGATACCGCAAAAGCGGCCAGCCTCACAGCGGCACTGTGGATACAGTACATGGAGATGATAGACCTACTTTGCACGTTTATCAGAGCTGAGTGAACTGCGAACTGGAAGCTGCACCTCCAGGTAGTGGTGCAAATGCTACCATACTTTGCTGCTTCCGGCCATAACCTGTATACTAAGTGTGTACATTGGTATGTCCAGTCCATGATAAGCCTGAAAAAGGACCGCCCTGAAGTCTACCAACAGTTCGCATCCGGCTATCACGTTGTGAGAAGAAGTGATTGCTTTTGGGCAGGACTATCGTCAGACCTTGTGATCGAGCAAGTCTTAATGAGAAGTTTGAAGACATCTGGTGGCTTGACACAAGGAAGTGGAATGACAGAGCAAGAACGACTCATTTGGCTTCTTTCGATGCCCGCCTGCGCCAAAACCAATGCTGCTATGCAAGAATTGACCAGAGTCAAGTACAATTCAAGCAAACAAAACAAGGACATAATGATCGCCCGACAGAAGAGAGATATGAATGATACAATTACCGTTTTGAAAACGCTGGCCGATGGCAAGAATCCCTTTCCACAGGAACCAACCCTGAAGAACATCATGACTGGGGTCAATGCTGATGACTCTGTTGACGTGGACAAGGCCCTTGCAAAGGGGGAGAAGATATTGTCGTCCATGATTGGAAAGTCAGCGGTTTCCTACACTTTCAAGCGGAAGGAACAAGCAGTAACACTGGCTACAAAATCCTCCATACGAGTTGAGGGTGAAAGAGTGCATGTGGATCCGCAACTAGTATTCCAGCGGTTAGTTATTGCCTGCATGAATTCTGATGACTTAGGCGAGATCTTCAAACACAAACTCTGCAGTTATCCAGCTGCGCTGTTCGACACCCCATTTACTTTGCGTGCGCCACAGAAAGCAACCCTTGCTGATACATTTTGGGCGAAGCTATCTTCCAATGCAAAGTCAGGCCCAACAGGCAGCGTCCAGTTCGTCCTCGATGGAGGTGCTCTTCTTCACCGGGTGTCATGGCCACAGCAAGTAACGTACCAAGACGTGTGCCGCATATACTGCCAAGATGTTCTGAGAAGGTACGGTAACCAAGCAACAGTTATGTTTGACGGATATGGCAGTGAACCCTCGACCAAGAGTATGACTCACCAGAGGCGCTCAGCAGGAAAGGGGAGTCCAACCATAACCTTCCAAGATGGGATGAAAGTGACGGCTAAGAAAGATGCATTCCTCGCCAACACAGAGAACAAGAAACGGTTCATTGCCACGTTACAGCGCCATTTATTGGAAATTGGCTGTCGCACATTGCAAGCTGAAGGTGATGCAGATGTTCTTACCCTAAAAACAGCGGTCGACTCTGCCGTGATGCATCCTACAGTGCTCGTGGGAGATGATACCGATCTGTTGGTGTTACTCTGCTATCACGCTAAAGTAGATGGCAATGACTTGTACTTCCGGCCAGAGCCAAAAGCCAATGCCAGAGATAGCAGAGTTTGGAATATGCTTAAAGTGAAGGCCCAGCAGTTTGCCGCAACATGTTGTTTCTGCATGCCATTCTGGGTTGTGATACGACGTCTCGCCCCTATGGGATTGGAAAAGCTGCATCCCTTAAAAAATATGGTGAATCTGTTTATTTCCGGGATCAAGCGAAGGTATTCAACGTCCGGGGATCAACTCAAGCCGAGGTAGCAACAGTGGGAGAGAATGCTCTAGTTGTACTATATGGAGGAAAACAAGGAGAGAGTCTTGATAGCCTCCGCTACCGCCGTTACTACGAAAAAGAGGCAACCAGAGGTCAACAGATACAGCCCCAGAACCTCCCCCCTACATCCGCAGCAGCCAGATACCACAGCCTTAGGGTCTTTCTACAGGTCAAACAGTGGCAGTGTCTTGGTGATGGGATGCAGTTTGAAGACTAGGGCTGGAAGCTTAGCGGTAATCAGGTGATTCCCTTGACCACTGATCTACCGGCTGCTCCAGAGTCCTTGCTAAAGATGATTCGCTGCAACTGTGCAACCGACTGCGCCACTGTAAGGTGTAGCTGCCGTAAGCATGGGCTGGAATGTTCTCCTGCATGTGGACAGTGCCGTGGAACAGTATGAACAAACATCAGTGCAGTTCTTGGTGACAGTGACGATGAAGAGGATGAGTAGGAAGGATAGTGGGAAAATGTATTTTCTAGTGACAAGAAATGAAAACAACAAAATGCTTAACTGTTCTAAATGTGTTAGAAAGACTAAAATGAATTAGTCTCCAGTTTTTGTAATGTGAACTGAACGATTTGGACATATCTGTAGTACTCCCTTTTTGGCTACGTGCCGCAATCAAACACATTTTGTACAAGCTCGAATCGCTATATTTACTCTTTTTCTTTAGTCATTTCATGAGAAAGCATGAATATAAGCAGGAGTCAGTGTGTTCTTTGTCATA
>JAOEJI010287112.1:0-11808 GCA_025448255.1 Umimayanthus chanpuru | reverse complement strand
GGGAGATGCTCGCATTTGGATCTGACTCGCATATTTTTGTTGTAAGGGCACTGGGATTAGTTGGAAGTTCCCAAATCAGTTTATGTGAAATATTACTGACCACTATTATAGTCATTATAATGTCCACTGTTATTATTATCATTATCAACTTTTATGCTTGCAAATTACACGTGATTCAGCCTATGGCCACAAGGTATTTCCAAATAAAGTAATTATTTTTACTATTTTCATCTCGGTAATATAGTTAATAGAAAGAGCTATAATAAAAGATAAACCAAAATAATTTATCTCGTCATTCATTTCTGTTACTGACTATCTGCTTTGATGTGCCTCTCTTAATGAAGCTGCTGGCTGCTTTCTCCTTGCTCATCCTTCCACACCGAACAGAATCCTGCAAGAACCAGTTCACTACCCAACAGCTGATAGACAGGCTGAATAAGATCAACATTAACAGTCCGCTGGGAGGATTCAACCCCAGCTTCATGTCCTTCACCTTCAAAGGTACAAGGAAGTTCCAACGCATGGTCCCTACAGTCAACAGCACGCGTTCGGCCAAAGGCATTAATAGCTTGACCTCCACCTCCACTGTAGTAGAGGCCCCCTTGCTTCCCTCGACTTCCACAAACGGACCATGCGTGTCCACAGATCAGTCTGGCTTTACCAGTTTGTGTGAAGCTTGTCCCGTAACAACTTTCCTTGGTTTTAACGTCATTCCGCATTACATCAATGAAGTTATCTGTGGTAGTTCAAACCCTTGCTCGAAAATTGGCTTGTGCAAGAACACTGTGCTGACTCAGCAGTTCTTTCTTAAAACTGGAAGGTGCGACGATGACGACTTTGATGAACTACAAGAGTTTTCTCAGGAAATTCGAGTTTGCTGCCAGTGCATGCTACCACCAGAAAATTATTGAGCACATAACCAACGGAAAAACTATCTTAGCGATCTATGAAAGCACACAGTAAAAACCCGCAAGTACGGACTTGCATTTTCCCTAGGCAGCCAGAACAGGTTCTTACATAAATGGTGATTAGCACAAATTTAGCCTATTTGTGTTCTTAAGAGTTTCTTATTTTCTGAAAAAAAATCATTGTTGCTAAAACTAGAAGTAATCAAAGATCAGTCAAGTGGGTTCGACAGTAGAGCACAAAATGGGATTTCTACAGAGACAACAGCTTACTCTCTGATTTGTTAGAACTTTGTTATTCCAAGTTATTGGATAGAAAAGAATAACAACAAAAATGTCTTCTTAATGTTAAGGTAAAATAAGAAACTGTACTACAACAATTGGAAAATTTATTTTTAATGAGAATATAATGGTAATTATTATTAAGTCCACAATTACTTATAATACTCTGAGTGTAGAACAGAACACGCTTACTAAAAATGTAACTTATTCACTTTTAAATGACTTTACATTCATATAAATCAGAAAAGGGTACATGAAGATCAGAAATGATCATCTGTTCTTCATGGGTGTGCTCAGATTGTGTACTATCAACCTGTTGATCTGGTTCTTCCACATTCTGGGTAGCTGCATGGCTGCAATATAATGGTTCCATAGTGAGAATTCGGATTGGCATCAGTAATATGAATGGTACAATTAAGTGCACTACACACACCTTGGACAAATAAATTGTCGCACCACGTCCCCCTTTTCGTTTGACATTTCTTGAATACAATGTTCCCAAGACATATCAGAAAGGGTTTCAATAATTAATCATTTGAATATCAAAGTGTAACTCAGCTTTGCCATAAAGCCCATGTGCAACTGATGAAAAAAAACAAAAAAAAAACAATCACCACAAGAACTTCCACAATCAAATGGCACTCTGCCAATTAAAGCCAGTTTATTCACCAGAATGTTCCAGGGCATGTTGCTGTTCATGGAATTTCCCAAAAACATACCACCTGTCAAACTGTAAGAGGAGGCAGAAGTAGAGTGTCTTTTTCATCACCTTGAAGTTTTTTCCTCTTCTCTCTTTGTTTTAAAAGAAAACATGTCTACTATAATAGCTATAAATGACTGACTTATATTTCAAACTACAGGTTTTGTAATTTTTAATGAATCTATTTAAAAATGAACTTTTGGGAACACCTGTACAACCTAAATGGCATGTCGCAATCTTTTGTGTGAAGCCAGGCCATGACACATTTTAATGAGCCTTTTTACAGACTCTGGATGGTTCTCTGTTACGCTGTTTACGTTTACTGTTTCTGACACAAGTTCTTACTGTTTTTCTAACTAAAACGTCAGAACTCAAATTTTCCGAGTCTTGACATATTTTAATATCGCAATCTAAACAACATGATTTTACACATTTAGGAGTGTTTATCACAACATTGGTAGTTTTTTGTGCATCGGTTATTTGACTTTTCTGCACTTGTATGTCACTACAGACTACAGTTTGCTGGCTCAATGGCAACCCTGCCAAACAACTGGGGTTTATAGTGTGATTTTGATCACAAATGTATGGTCAGTTGGCTCATTGGCCACCCAGCTACACAACTGGCATTTCGAATGTTGTTTTGAGCACAAATCATAGTCAACCCAGCCAAATAAACGGGATTTTCAATGAATTTTCCGCCAATGCGCGATCTTCCAAGGCAGTATATGGGTTGACTGTTGCAGTTCCCCACACGCTGAAAGAAACTGAATTCGGTATTGACTGTTGGAGGAAGTTGCTTCGGCATCGAAACTAAAAACTCGAAACGCAACGTTTCTTTCCTGCAAAATACATCCTTGCACAACTTTCTGATGTTGTGATAAATATATCAACTCATGTGTTTCCGCAATAGTTCAAAAATTAAATTAATACAGCTTCACTTACCTTCAAAAATCAGCGACGAAAACCACGCAAATAACTCACTCGCAACGTCGAAAAAGTGTCGAAGCACATGCTCGTTACCATGCCACTCACGGTCGCGCATGAAGTCGAGACTATTGACAAGGCAAATTTAGTGCTGTAACTAAATCCAGTTCAGGCCAACTAAAAGAAATTCTGTTTTCTCATTAGATCTCGCAATTCGAAATTGCTGCTGCATTTACTTCTTCAACTTCTTTTGATTTATTAAACGTATTTGTTGAATCGTTTTCTCAAGAGCAAGAATGCTGATCCAGTGAGCTCACAATATTACAGATGCCTCTTTTTTTTTTTTTTCAAAGGATTTAAAAAATTTACTGATTTTCCTACGTTTTTTCCATCAGGGTCGTCGTTTTCCGCATTGTTTTTATAACAGTAGTATAATTTTAACACAAATTGAGCAAATGTTTTTAAAATTCTCACACTTGTGAAGAAGTTTGTGATTGTCAACGGCTGCAAGCGCGTAGAGGGTCTTATCAAAGAAATATCGCCCGCCGCATTTACTTCTTGAAAAAATTCTGAAATGAAACGGACTTTATTTTTAAATTTGGCCATATATCTGCCAGGTTTGAAACTCAACTGATAGCACAGACTGACTCTTATATATATATATCACAAATATTGACTTGTTTGATTTTGTATTTTGTAATAGTACTCGCTTTGAACTCAGAGTTTTGATCTGATATTAAACGGAGCAACTGGTGGATGTTGTTTTATATAATTATCCACAAACAGCTTGACGTATAGTCGACGCTGAAATGACAAAGTCTTCTGGTGTGCTGAAAGATAACCTGACTGCGTGAAAAGCGAAAATTTTTTACCAAAAATTGCCCTGCATGCAACATAATAATATAAAATAACCCTGGAAAATTAAGCTATTTGACCTGTTCATCTGCTTCCGACTCGAGAAACAATCTCACTAATTAAATTTATTTGGTCTTTAGAATGTTTAAAAGAACTCAAAAATTTTAAGTGCTCTTCAGGCCTTACTGTCTTTTATAAACAACTTTCATTGTCTATCGCAAATATGTAAATATATAAACGAAACGGCAAATATCATAGTTTTACTTTCAATGCCAACTCTCCCGTTAAATCCAGTTGAGGAATTACAAATTACGCGATCGTTAGCTAGGATTTAAACCTTACACCATAATGCTTTTGTATTTTTGACCAACAAAGAGTATAAAATATTGACATATTTGACCATCCTTTTATCAGTCTAAAGAGCTTTTGTGTCAAGACCTTTCGGATAACTGAAATAGGCAAAAGCGGTCTTTTGTGTCTACATTCATGTTCAAACAGTAAAATATTCTTCAATCAAACAACCACTGGTCTCTTGGTTTTTCTTCGTAAGTTACCGTAGCTTCAGACAATTGGTGTCTAACGGTGGCACGCATCGAGTCCATGACTCCGTTGAGCCAGTTTTCGACCTGCACAGAAAGTGAAACAACACACCACGGTAGGTATAAAACAAACATTTGAATTACTTGCAACTATGTTTTTCGCCTAAATGTCTATCGCTATGCTCTGTTACGTGTTACTACTTCAAGGACGTGGTCAAAGGAGCTTCCTGTGTACTCGGAACCTACTCCTGGCCAGACACGTTGAGTCAAAACAAAGGAAAAAATCTAGATGGCAACACAGGAACCTTCATTTTTATGTTAGCTATTGGCATATTAAGGCAGAATGGCAAGGTTTTGGATTTTGCAGTTACTAAATTTAATGACATGCCAGCAAACTTTACACACTTAATGTTGATTTGCGATATTTTCTGGTTTGTGTCTCCTGGCTACCATGCACCGTAGTAATATACTAGTAACAAATGTAATGTTAAATATACGCGCACAGATTACCTGTCCCGAGCAGTTGCAAGACTTGTCGAAGTCCACGTACTCTCCCTCCTTACTGTACATTCCAATGGCCTCTTTGGTGGCATTTCCTTCATCATCCTCAGTAAACTTCAGTTGGGCCATGTTGTCAAACAATTTGGACAGATGCCGGCACACCTGTTTCGGTTGAACATGTAGGTTAAAGACGCGACAGCTTTGGCCATTTTACTTCCATTTTAAATACATATGAACAAAGAAGTTCGCCACTTCTTCCAAAAGCTTATTTACACAGAACAGGTAGAGTTACCCGTATGTTCTTATCTATTATGGCAATGCTACTTTTCAATAAACAACAGCCATCGAGAATCGGAAAATGACAGTATATCATTTATTTAGGCAAACAGTAAAACAAACCAGTGGCAATCACCTGAAAAATGAGTGAGGGAGAGTGCTACTTCTGACGTTTAAAGAGAGTTTATGTTTTCAGTTTTCTTTGGAAAACAAAAATTTGCAGTTTTTTTGTCATCTTTCACCTCGGCTATAACAATTATTTTAACTGCATCACGTACCTCTGTTGGCTGATTTCCTTTCGACAAAATGTCAAGCAAATCTGCTGAGGAAACGAAGTAGAATCTTGGGAAGGCCAGACGCTTTGTTTCCAGGTATTCAGCGAGAGCCTTTTCACACAAAGACAACCTGCATTGTAAAGAAAGTACATTCAGACATGGTTTTAACCAATGTAATATCTAATCAAAAATGTGTAGACAATAGGATTAGCGATGTTACTTCTAATAGTTCTTGAGAAAAAAATCTTGCAAAACCACGGCGCGTTTCTTGGACGTAATGCAAGATTATACGCATTTCGTGTATTTTTACTTGTTTCCCCTCTACCTGTACACACCCGGAAAGGTTTATACCTGGATACGGTTGTTCCAAGGTTGGATAAATATATCCAGCATTGTAACCCCTACCCACGCAGCGGACATATTTTGCTCAAATCTTAATCAACAATAAAGCGTAGGTTTTATCCGCTGTATAAAGCTATCCACCCTTGAACAACCGCAACCTGAACGATACCAAACTAAAAAAGAGTTTCAACGTCATTCTGAACTGCTTGCACATTGCCCGCTTAATCTTCATTAACATAGCTGTAGCGACCTAACTGATATGAACACTAACTAAAAGGTAAAGGTAAATCAAGTGATTTCTACTTACCTTTCTTGAATGTTCTCCAGCTTGTCGTACAACCCTTCTTTGCAGCAACATTCTACTACATTAGGTGTCGATGCAGCATCGTTCATCATTTCCTTAAAGTCCACGTCAATACCATCGAATCTCTTCGAATCTTCGGGCAACTGATTACGAATATCCTCCGAGCCAATGAAGATACTTTCCAGATGAGACCATGTTCTTTGTACCTCAAACCAGATGGAAATGACAGAATCCGAAGTAGAAAGTTTCTTCTGCCATGAAGAGACCTCTTCCAAGAAATGACCGATGTATTTGGACGTCATGAGATTTTGTAGTTGAACCTGGGAAAAACATAGTTCGTAAGTTGGACTGCACAATGACGTTTCGTGCAATTAATGGTTCAAGTTTTATGTATTGTCAACGTTCACAAGGTTTACAATGATAATAGATCAGAGTAGGGTAGGGTAGGTGGAGTGGAAGCGGACGTGAAGTGGATTGGGGTAGAGAAAAGTAGAATGGTTCAATTTTACATTTTCCGTCTTTTAGGTCCTAAACTTTAAATGCTCCTGTAAATTGCAATGAAAAAAGTGATGGCAACTCAAATTAATTAAACAGTTCAATGGTTTATTTAAATCCACATACCTGCTGTTTACAAAATCAAAGGAACTGACAACCAACGGAGTGGAGGGTGCACGATCTACAACCCGAGTTGATTAATCAGGCAATCCTACACTCTAATACATTTTTAGCTTACAGTAATGGCGTATACTTAGAACATATCCAGATTGAATATATAGTAAGCAGCAAAAAATATTGTTTGAGAAGGCTCGTTCAGTAAAAAGAAAGAAGAATATGTTCTGATCATACAAAATCAATCAAGTGTTAGGAGAAAGTTTTGTATTTTTTCAAAAATCTTAAAAGATTCCTCGATCGAGGAGTCTGAAAGCTTTTTCTTACTTACCCTTCTTTAGTTCCATGCCGTATTTAATTGCACTGTAAACAAACTGTACCAGTGCAAAACAAATAGACTTTAAATTAAGAGTACTATCAGTGTAATGCGATAAATAATGAACATGATGTGTTTACCTGGTTGTCTTCAAGTGTTTCAATAAGCTCCTCACTCGACCTCAGCAATGGAATGCCAGTGCGGTGATGTTTTTCGTACTCAAACTCCATCTGGGACCAGGTCACATTCAACTCCTTCAACACCTTCTCCATACCCAACTCCTTGGTAGCTTTATCCACAATACCGCGGACTTCGTCTTCAAACTCGTGCAAGTTAAGCGCCAGAAGGTCTGACAATTGTGTGTCCTCATTCATGATGAATTTGACCTTCGGAAATTTTGTTGTAATTAGGCAATAATCATTAATCAGGAAACTTCTCCAGCAAGAAAGTTATTTGCTCATGCATAAGGCTTCACAAACAGTAAACATACATAACAGTTAAATTATGGCACGACTGTAGCATCACATATGGGAAATCGTTAAGACCCGATCAAACGGAATCAACATGTTGGTCCAACGTCATCCATCACTGTTGGACGCAAAATGTTGGTCCAACGTCATCCATCACTGTTGGACGCAAAATGTTGGTCCAACGTCATCCATCACTGTTGGATGCAGCATGTTGGTCCAACGTCATCCATCGCTGTTGGATGCGACATGTTCGTCCAACGTCATCCATCACTGTTGGATGCAACATGTTGGATCCGTTTGAACACCCTGTTGGATGATGATGGCCGATCTTGGACAAGTTTGACTGGCTAAATTTTTTTTTCAACATCCGTCCAACTTTGTTGAACAAACAATGTTGGACGATGTCAGATCCGTTTGAATGGGCCTTTAACCTGCACTTGTCTTAGGGAGTGGTCATTAAAGCTGCGGGAAAAGGAGTACAGGAGCAAACTAGCTTTCACACAAACTCAATTAACTAATTACGTTATTGCTACGCTACAGCATCTTGCCAGTCTACATGAGTGCATGAAATACACCGTTGGATATATTGGAATATTTGCTTCATTGAAGAAGGAAGAATTACAACTTGATGGCGCCGTAGTTTTGATATGTTTTCAAGTCCATTTATCGGAGGTAACTACCACAATGCTGTTCGTTATATAACTTTATGAGCAACCTTATCTCACCTTCGTAGCCTGCATCAGCTGTTGCCAATGACGCTCGCGAATGGCAGGGTTCTGCAACTCACCAACAGCACGCAATGAGGTCACCATGTTTTTAACTGTTGAATCCAACCCAGTGAATGCATCCCACGCACGCATCTCTTTGTCCAAGGATCGTATTTCCTTAACAAACCTTTTGCATTCCATTTCCATGTTTTCAACATTAATGTCAGCCCATAGGGTGAATTTCCATTCCTCAATGCTACTCACAACCAAGTCAATCATATCCCACAGTTGTTTAAGAAGACACACCTCACGGCGGCAAGCACGAAGCTGTTTGTAGTCAGGGAAGTTCACTTCGAAGAGACCAGCTGATTCTTGCAGGGCGTTCATCTCTTCTTCCATGGCGTAGATTTCTCTGTTCGACTGTTTACGAACCGTGAGAAGGTTAAATGAGTTCGATGTTATTTCTAATACGTGACATACTTTGCCAACTACCATAGTGCAACCATTCATAGCTGCTCACGTATTACAAACTTTGAAAAAAAAGTATTTCTTTGTCAATCTTACTTTTTAACATAATTTCTAATAGCACTACCATTTATTATATACAAGTGATTTTATCTGTCATGTTGTGACTGAGAAAATCACTGTCAAACATCGTTGCTCTTTTCTGCCAGCTTCACCTTTGTTTAAACTTATCGTACTTAACACCTACCCTATCAAGACGAATGTAAACATCTGTAGAGTTGAACTGGAATGGTGCCGTCTTGCGGAAGTCCTCCCGGAATTCGTGCTGTTTGACCTGTATAGATATCAATTAATAACTCAGTTAATACCATGCATTTCTGAAAGGTTTGACAGCATTACTTGAACGCTAGTGTGGGTTTTCCTGACTGATAAAGGGCTTCAAGAAAATAGAAAATGATAACTACTCACATCAAATTGTCCACACTTCCGCCGGATGATTGCTACTTCAGAAGCCTGCAAAGGTGCCACTTGTTGTTTCACGGTTACAGCAATCTTCTTGCTGTTGTTCCAGTGTTCTGGAAGTTCCTATAATTTATAATAAACAAAAACGTTAGCTAATAATATACACCTTGTTGCAAATGTTAATCTTCATCCTTTGTTTCCGATTGTCTTTCTTAACAATAAGGCTTTTATAACGTTACTAGTTTTGTTACTTGATTGTTGATGTTCGTTTTAGCCGTGTTTAAGTACCTGAAGTTGTGTGTGAACTTCTTCTGGCATTTCCTGACCGTACACCTTCAGTAGTTCAATTGTTTGCTTCAACGGCTCAAACATTTCGTCAGTGGCCGACTGTCTGTCCTTGACAGCCATCAAGTGTCCCATGACAGCCACCAAACCGTTGTAGTCTCCTTCCTCGACAGTTTGTGTGAGACCAACATCTGCTACCTTGATGAATTCCGCAAGATCACTTAGACTGTGGGTAAAGAGGTAACACATGTTCAGTTTACAACAACAAAGGTATCAATAACCAAATTAGAGATAACAGTCACGTGCTAATAACGTTGTAACAAGTGTTAACCGAAGGAATTGAGTTAATGAAATGGAAACTTTCCTAAGCTAAGCTAATTGGGGTATGTTGGTACAGGTACTCATTTGTATAGCATATACTGGCCAATACACAAAAATAAAAATAACAACAGTTACCTCTTGCCCAATGTAATTTGACAAATCAACAAGTTAATCAGAGATAAAGTACACAAACCAAACTGTGGTGGATGAGAAAACCGAAAAGATAATAAAAACCTGTTTGTAACGTGATCGATGAGATGCTGCTTAAACATGTAACTCCATCTCTTTATAATATTGAGCAGAGCTTGTTTGAAAGGCCTTGTGTCAACACGGAACCACGTGTCAAAAACGGTTGTTCCTCCGACCTCCTCCACTTCTTCATACAGCTTCTCGTAAGTGTCAATCTGCAAAGAGAGAGGGAGTAGACACAATGACGTTAGGAAAAAATTGTAAATAGATCCCATATCTAAATTGATGTGTGGAAAAGTGTGCAAATGAGGATGAAGCTGGTTAAAAAGAAAATACAGTAATTCGAACAATATGTTAGATACGTATTTCAAGCAAGCTACATAGTGGGAACATGAAACGCCCTTTCTCCTACAGGTCAAAATATACTTGTTTGTCGTGGTTATGGAAAACAGGTCAAGATCAGCTTACAAGATTTAAATGATAATATAGGTGTTTCTTTAATTGATTTAACCCTCAGATCCTTGTCTCGGGTGCTGGATTGATCCGCAAAGACAATTCTTTAGATCCTAAACGAGCTTCTATAAATTACAAATAAATTGTTTAATGCATGTTTACTTAGTTAACAAGCTTCTGTAACATAGAAAATGTTTAATAAAACTCGTTCAAGAGTAATAAAAATTGAGAACATTTTTCAAATGGATAGTAGTAGTAGTAGTAGTAGTAGTAGTAGTAGTAGACTAGTAGTAGCAGCAGCAGTAGTAGTAGTAGGAGGAGGAGGAGGAAGAGGAGGAGGAGTATGTGTAGTAGCAGTTGTTGTTAATATTAAAAAACAAGAACTTGTTTTACCTATTCACATAGTGGGAAAATGAAAAATTAGAAACGCCCTTTCTCCTTCAAAATATACTTGTTTGTTGTGGTAATGAGAAACAAATAAAAATCAGCTTACAAGTTTTAAATGATAGTATAGGTGTTAATTTCTCTAATAGAGCAGACCCATAGATTCTTGTCTCGGGTGCTGGAGTTGATCCGCAAAAATAGTTCATCTTAAAATCTAAAAGAACAATTCTTTAGCCCCTAAACAATCTTTTTAACAAAGAAAATGTCTTCTTTAACATAGAAAATGTTTAAGACAACTCGTTTAAGAATAATGAAATAAGAAATTTGTTTTACGTATTCACTGGTAAGAGTTATACTGAGTGGCCTAAATGTTGGAATCTTTTATATGGGGTTAATGAAAGAATATAGTAAATGAATGAAATTTGAAATGTCAAAGGACACTACATGTAGTACTGTTCGACGTACCTGCTCCTTGAACTGTTCGAGAGTGGGTGGGCATTCCGGCACTCCCTCATCTGCATGAGCTTCAATCTCTTCAGCTGTGAGCACGTGATTATACAACAAGAACTGTCTCATGAACTCCTGCCGGTCGTCCAACCACAGGTAAGAATACGTATCGAACGAAGCTCGGTATTCATTAGCTTTGTTCATGATTCCCGTCACACGATCCATAAGGTCTTGCCGCATTTCAGACAGGTCCAACATGTCTTCAACATCAGCCTTGAGAAGTAGTGAAACAGAACAATTGAACGCCGAGTAGGTTGGCACAGAAAACTAAACACAATCCGCTCATGGTATTTCATTTATTGTACTATGCTGGAAGTATATATGCAGATTATTTCCAAACTATCACTACTCCCTATCACTCCTTCATACACTTTTACAGGGAAAAATACTTTCATTTAATTCGTTCCAGCATATTTATTACCTATTACCTTCTAGTTACGTACAACGCAACAAGTTTTCCCAAACCGGAACATAAACGAACGTCCTTAAAAACTCATAGGTGGAAAAAAGAAGGCAGGTATTTTAAGTGCCGTTTCGGTGCCTGTGTCAGAATGATAACAGGTCTTACTTGTAGTCATATAACATTTACCAGAAATGCTCGTGCTCTTTACATAATCCAGTGGTATGTGCAAATATAAAGGCCCATGCAAACGGGCGCAACATTGTTGGCCAACAACATCCAACATTGTTGGGCCCAACAATGTTGTGACTTGTTGCGTCCGTTTGCATGGAACCAC
>JAOEJI010287001.1:0-11809 GCA_025448255.1 Umimayanthus chanpuru | reverse complement strand
ATGCCCGGCGCACGGGTATTACAGATTCAGTTAATTGGACTTACGAGCGCTCAGAACCGGAGGGGGCTGAAGACATTTTTACTCTATAATTTTAAAAACATTGGGGGAGGGGTACATGTGGGGGACACTGAATGAAGATAGACACATCAAATGTATCCCCTGATCCCCTACCTCCTTTGGAATTTTCTGGATGAATTTTACATTAAGTATGAACTGTAATATGGTCAAGGCTGTTATTAGTGCAAAACCAGGGGGGAGGGGGATTGGGAGTACTTCCTTTCATGCCTCTTATAGGTACTGTATGTGCAGCACCAACGGGTGGTTTTCGGGCTGCTTTGGTTGGACTGGAAATTAGGCATAGTATTTAACCTTTTGGTCTGAGATTGGATATCCTTTTATGGACACGACTGTTGGATGTACTTCACCTCGGAAAATGGGCATCAATGTTTTTAGTGTCAGGTCTGAAGTTGAGTAGGGAAGCTCACATAATTTGGTCTGAAAATGGTTTAGGGTTTTGTGAAGTGCACTGTGCACCCCCACCAAAGTTGTTAAGGAGTACCTTCCTGAGGTGCAAAATTTTAGGACAGCTAGCACCAGCTCTCCATACAACAAATTGTAGAGGGTCCCCCAGAGCTCTCAAGTCTCATGCATTGAGCATGAGTTTCACGCATTTCGATAGAATCTCATGCTCTCATGCCGACACGAGCATTTCTCATGCATTGGCACTCTTCTGGTAGGTTAAACTCTACTATTTCTGAGTTTCATCTTTGAAAACTGCCTTTCTGAGTGCCTTATAGAAGGCCTAAATGGCCATCTTTTGAGAAATTGGTGCATTTCCAGCGATTTGAGAAGTGCAACTTTCAAAAGTTTTCTAGGGGACATCCCCCAGACCACTGTAGACCCCACTACACCAAGAATCTCACTCTTTGGAAAACTCCAAACTTGAGAGCTTTGGTCCCCACCAAGATATCATCAGTTGACCTTGGAACATGTAGCTTGGGACAGTTCAGAAGCAACTAAGATGGATCCCTTCTGTGTCTAGTGCATAAAGGACTCATATATTTGACTTGAAGAACAGGCAGCAGGACACATTGTCCCTTCTAGGCCTGGCTCCCTCGGTCAACAGACAAAATTAATGGATGTGCAAGAGTATAATTGTGGAGAGGTGTTTTCTAAATTTTTTACAAATAAGATAAACAGAACTGAACTATTTATATGTTTATTAACCCACGGCGCTAACCCAACCTTTGCTTCAGAGCATTTTTATCCAATAGAAACCCTTTTCAATTTTCCTATTATTTTAAGAGCAAACAGCATGCAAACTGACATGTACTGTCTAGTTAACTAGTCTTAAAAGTATCTTTTGGAATTCAGTTAGTTTAGTTATGATGTAATGGCACAAATCTACCATCTTGAATTTAAGCAAATGACCTCAATTGATTTTATATTGATTAAAATATCTGAAATGGTCTCACATGTTGGTCTGAGTAAGATCTTTAAATATTTCCATGGAAAACTGTGCTGAATTATATTCATAATGGAAAAAAAATAATTGTCTTTTTGAAAAAAGTGGCAATCATAAGTTCAGTTGCTATGGCAATGACAGGATTTGCGCGGCTGATAAACTAAAGTATCTGAAGAATAGTTCTAGAAAAAGTCCTGAGAGTTTCAGTACCAGCTCCTACTGTTCTCAAGTAACACTAGAGTATGTTTTCAGGAGGGATGCCCCAGGGGGAGTTCCCCCCGCCCCCTCCCCGCACCTCATCCTCCTCTGTAATACAGGTAGTGTAGAATTAATGGGAACTTCTGCTGGTGAACTTCATTCTCTATGCGCTAATCATTTACAAGTACATGTTTGTACAAAATTGTACCTAAGATATACATTTTGTTGTTATGTACAACTGTTCTTTTACTGAATTCCTAGAATGTCAAAGAATACGGCAGTTGGCAACAAGCATCCTACAGAACAGACCTTCCAGTACCAGGATCGGTTGCCAAACCTCCCTGTGCCTCCACTTGAACAGTCCTGTAACAAATACCTTGAGTCCGGTAAACATACCTTAAGAGTTTATAAATTCTTTACTTTGTTATACTGTATATACAACGTATGTGAAATACAAGTATTCAGATATGTACATTTGTCCCACGCCAAAGAAAATACAGCCAATCAGAAGCCAGGAAGTATTTGCATATTCTGCGGTATGCAATGGGTAATATGTATTTTCCCGTCGTTACTTGTGCACAAAAATTATACTGGCGTCCGTTTGAGGACTTCTCAAAATCATCCCCGATACTTTTGAACTCCAGCGAACGTTTCCAACCAAATCTGCAACTTCCGAACACTTCTGACGATTTCCGAAGATTTTGCTAAAGGTTTAAAAAATCATAACAACTCCTCAAAAACTGTTTTGAACCCTTTCCGAAGTATTCTGAACATTTCCCAAAGGCTCGTGTGTATACAGAAAATACAAGTGAGGTGTGGCATATTCCGCGGTATCCCACTCGAAAGCATTGCATATTTACAGCAGGTGTAGTTTGTATTCAGTGGGTATGCAAACCTTTGCCCTGAGGGGAGAGGGGTGAGGTTACACATAGGAGGTGAATATAAGGATATTGTTGGTTAATACAGTTATAATAAATCGAGTTTCAACGATAACTTAGTGGACTGAAGGATTTTCCTTGGAGGGGTACAATCTTCAATCATTTTGTTTCATACAGTGTGAACTGTGAAACGATTTTCCCACCTAGGTTATTAGGTATATTTGCATAGTGCTAATTTAAAGTATCTATTTGCATAGTGCTAATTTAAATTAGCATAGTGCTAATTAAGTTATTTATTAATCTAGTATATATTACGCGATTACCTTGTTTAGTAGTTGATTTTTCTATTATTCAAAAGTGAAAGCTCTGGTGGATAAGGAGCAGTACAACGTGACTGAATTTATCGTCAATGAGTTTTGCTCTGGCGTCGGAAAGCAATTACAAGAAAAGCTTGAAAAGAAAGCCAAGGCCTCGAGAAACTGGGTACGTTCTCACTAGTACTGCGTAGTTCAACTGGCATTCCGTAAACTTACACTAAAGTGTACATGTAAGGCTAAACAAAAAATATATGAAGTCCCGTATTTCCTATCACATCACATAACCCTTAACAAATTAGCATCGGTTCAAGAGAGAAAAAGGCAAAGCTACTTACGCTAATTTTCTTTTTAACGTTGAAAGAATTATTCGTGTTGGAGTTACAAAATGTTGATTTTTGCGACAGTCTGACTGGTATAGTTCCTAAATGTCTTAAGGTATTCTTGTACTTTGTCAATATGGGATTTTGCATCTTGTTAAAACTGTTTAAAGTAATATCGAATGTGTAAAGCGAACCTAAATATTGTGATTGGAAAAAAATTGATTTGTAGATTACCTATTTAAATGGCCGTTCATACACAAACTACATTAACTTTTTTTGCGTATATTTATCCAATAGCTGGGTTACAAATAAGTAATCAACACTCTCCTTTTGTTAGAGCTTTTTATATACGGATGTTGAGGCAGAACAGCTTTGGATTCTACTTTAACTCAAGGTTACATGTAATTGCATGTTGCTGGAATGACACAGTATACTCTGTTTCAACAGAAATTAATGACCCAAGTAAAATCTCTTTTCTCCAGTTGGAGCGATGGTGGGAGGACGTGGGATATTTGATACCTAGAAGTCCTGTAGCTCCATATATCAACATCGGGGGGCCCATTGCTATCACAGACCTATGGCCCCCTATGGACGGCTGTCAAGTTCAGAGAGCAGCACTATTTACAAACCACATGTTAAGAGTGTGGGAGCTGTTGTACAGGTATGGTATGATTTGGCAACAGATCTTGGCCAGGGGGGACTAGCACTCTCCCGCATGGGTGTCCAATCTGCTGTCTCCTCCTGAGCCTTACCCTGTTTTGGACCAAAATTGCCCTAAACTAGTTTCTACAAATAAAAACAACCACAACCCGAAATGTACGCCCTTGTTTAACATGAAATTTAAGAGGGAACAACACTCTGTATTTGGTCGTGATTAGATGGATAGGAGAGGTGGTTTGATAGGGAAAAAAAGTTATTAGAACGCAATAAACACTGTTCCTAAACGAGCAAGTGCCAATGCTCGGAGGCGTTCGATCATTAAATATTTAAAACTCCAAAAATTAATTTTTAACTCACTTAACCAAAAATAACCCTAAAAGTTCCTTCTAAAGTAAAAACTCGCCATATCACTTTTCGTCACAAATTATCTCAGAAAAAATTCTCAAAATACTTGTGTGTCTTTGTCAACTACTGTACTATGTCACTATATCATTCATTTTTTTTTTTTACTTTTTTAAAATGAAACCGAGATATTGGCGGTTATGAAGTATTTGTGGCTGAATCTTCGACACGATTTGTCGATCCCCCTTAAGCCAAAGTGTGCTACAAAGGCTTATTAAATTCTTAAAGCCATCACAGTTTTTCAAATGCTGGTACCATGTTCGTCGAGGTGATGTTGGAAGCATCTACATGTATCAGTCTTTCCTATGCACTGAAGAGAACTTATGAACCATGTGAGATTTAAGCTTATTGGGAATGCTGTAGAATACGACAGCTTCTCAGTTTTATGTATGATCTTGATATTACTATACAAGTAGACCTTCTTTCCGACAACCCTTCAAGTTTTTGGTTAATCTCTTCGTGGCCGGTTTGCTCACCCTTGCAGCCTACATACGGTACACGCAGCCAGATAATTTTTTGTTAGGATTAAACTTGGGCTTATGCTGGCAACAGGTGTTGTTGTGCCTTTTCTCGTCTAACAGTTTGAGGCAGTGGACCATGGATTTTAATAGCAACCGCTTTTAGACTTGTAAGAATTTCAGGACTTGTTTTTAATTAATTGTCTATTGCTGGAAATGCGAGAGGCTCTTTTGTATACTGCTTTACACCATGCAGTGTGCCTGTACCATGACTCAGAACAGCCATCGCAAGTGCTTTTCGGGGTTGTGTAATTTGCTCTTTTTTCCCTCTACTTGTCTTTCGGTAATGGATTTTTAGTCACTAGAATTTTTTTATTTACCACAGATTAATCACCTGAAACAGTTAAACGTCGGATTTTGGAAGGGACTTCAAGTCTTTGGTTTAGGTTATCGATGTTCTATCAGGAGATTTCTCCAAGAATCCCAGTGTTGTCAGTGGCCTGCAACAGCAAAGGACTAATTTAGGATTACCAATTATGTGTGCAATGTCAACAGAGCTTCTCTTTGCATTGACAGAGGCCAAATTTAGCAATATCGACTGCATAACCAATTGTAAATCCACGATTATGCTATTGGAGTCCATTTTTGTCCCTCATTTTTGCTACACGCTTTTATGCTGATAAATGCGATGGCGTGACAACAATTTGGATTTTGGTACTTAAAAATGTTACAATGTTATGTCAAAATAATTGCTAACACACTAGGTATTGGAATTCAAGTTATAACTATATCTATTTTTTTTTGTTTAGGCAAGAACGACGAGTGGACAAGATGGGTCCTTTGCCGATGTGCATGCACCAGTACAGAAGATTGTTTTCTTCTTGCAGAGTCCCAGGGAAGGAGAAAGATTACATTCAGTCCAGCTTTCAGATAGGTAGGGAGCGAAAAGGTGCTAACATTATTTGTGTGTTAAAACTATATGTTCAGTGACAGAATAACTATAATTCCAATTAAGTGTATGTTTGCAAGAACCAAAAAGATCCGATGAAACCGATCCGACAAGTTGGTCCAATATTATCCGCAGTTATTGGATGCAACATGTTGGATCCATTTAAATATCCAGTTGGATGATCACTGATGACATGGGATTAGATTGACCGGTTTAAACTTTTCATACAACAATAGTCCAACATTGTTGGTCCAACAATGAACATTAGACAATACTGGATTCGTAAAGCTAGACCTTTAGAAATCTTTCAAATGCTTCAGGAATTAAAAAAGGAAGAGTTTCCAAGATTTGTTTGCAAGTCGTTTCCACATGTATTCCTAGGTATCACGAAAGTTTCCAGGCCATCTGTTCAAAAAATATCCTAAGATTTGGTGGTATTTCCCCACAACTTTTGCAAATTAATGAACTTGTTGAGAAGTGCTTGCATTATTCTTCAGAGCACTGCATATAACAATAATGTCTAATTCAATGCTTGGTACAAATGGCGACATCTTTCTATGAAATAACACTCCATATCGATTTCGTTTTATTGATATGCAAATTAATTACAAACGCGAACATCCCCCCCGGGCAAACCCCGGACAGTAGACCCCAGGTGGTTCTACATGGTCGGGCATTTGACAGCAAGTCATGTGTTCAGTCCCCGGGCATTTGACACCGGAAGTAAGAAATGCAGATAAATAGGAGAAAAATTGCAAATAATACCAGATTTCTGTTCGACTTGATAGAAACAATGAATAATAGAGACTTAGAAGGGCTGCTTCTTTTAATCGACTATGAAAAAGCATTCGATATGCTGAATTGGGATTTTATTGATAATTCTTTACTTTTTTTTTACTCTTCTTCATTTTCGGTCCATCCCTTAGAAAATGGGTAAAAACTTTCTATAGCGACATCTCAAGCTGTATTTCTTGTAATGGGCATTGTTCTAAGTATTTTGGTATAGAGCGAGGAGTTTGACAAGGAGATCCTTTGTCGCCATACCTGTTTATCATTGCAGCTGAAATTTTATATCTCTTAAGGCAAAGAAAACTTTAAAAGGCGTAGTTTTAGATGATAAAGAATTTTTGTTAGGTCATTACGCAGATGATACCTTCTTCCTTTTAGATGGTAACGAACGTTCTCTCAGAAGCTACCTCACACTACTCGATTCCTTTTTCGATATTTCTGGATTCCGTATCAGTAAATTGTGACAAAACAAAAGCTATATGGCTTGGTTCAAAAAAAGATGCGGTGTAGAGCTTTTGCCGGAATCTAGACTTCAGTGGATTCACTGTTTGGGTATTACCCTTAACCTGAAAATGGACGACTATGGAGTAAACTTAAATTACGAAACAAAGATAAGAGAAATAGAGAAGCCACTAAAGAGCTGGTCTTTCAGACAATTAACATTGTTAGGGAAAATCACTGTTGTAAAATCCCTTGCAATCCCTAAGTTAGTCCACTTGTTTCAAACCTTAATATGAATGCACTTATTTATAAATTTATTTGGAGTATCAAGCCTGACAAGATTGCCAGGAATATTCTTATTAGAGATATTCCGGAAGGAGGGCTACGGATGTGTCATATTCCATCTTTCATCGCGGCTCTAAAGATTACGTGGTTGAAAAACCTACTGGATATTAGCTATACAAGTGACTGGAAAACCTTACTTTCTGGTAGATATCCGCTATTAAGCAAAACTTTTTTCTGGTCTCTTAATCAACTCTTCCTAAATTCATTATTACTAAACATAACAAACCCTTTTTGGAAAGATATGGTGAAATCGTGGGGAGCTTATCTGGGAAATCCAAAGGAACCAATAGACATTATAAATCAACCATTATGGAACAACTACTTTATTAAAATCAAGTTACAGTGATCTACTAGAGATGGCCAATCTATGCACTTTGAAAAACAGAAGGATCCAAGACATATCCATTCTTATGTACAAAGTTAGAAACAACTTGTGCCCCAGTTATATCACTAGTCTCTTCCGAAACTCTAACACCAAGTACAATCTTCGTAACAACGACTATATACTACCCAGATTTAATACCGTAACTTTTGGGAAACACTCCTTAAGATATATGGGCCCCAAAGTGTGGGTCATCATTCCAAAGAATATCAGGAAACTGACAACCATAGCTGCTTCTAAAAGACACATTCGATCAACTGACCTGAACTCTATGCTCCAAGATTCCAAATGTGCCCGTTGCCCCTTATGTAGCTCTTATTTTCCATCTAGTTTTTTTTGTACTTTTTAGTCACTTTTTAATTAGTTCCTATTAGATTAGTTATAGAACAGCATATAGTATATTATAGCATAGCATACATATAACAGAACATAGTTTAGTTTAGTTTAGTATAGTATAGTATAGCGTAGTACAGTATAGCATAGCATAGTATAGCATAGCATAACATACCATACCATAGCATAGTATTGTCTAAGATAGTATAGTATAGTATAGTATAGAATAGGATAGAATAGTATAGAATAAAATAGTATACAGCATAGTTGCATATCAGTTCTATTTTTAAGTTTTAAAAACATGTAAATAATTTTCACTAGGGTTTTATATAGACTGTGTAATGTTAATTTTAATGTAGTGTCCCCATTTAGTGGTTGCAAAACTGCTGTTTTAGTATGACACTTTAATAAAGGTTATTATTATTATTATTATAATTATCGAAAAGAAACCCTTTTACTGGAAACCGTGGATAGATGCAGGGAAGTTATATATTAAGGACATAACAGATAACAACGGTGATTTTCTATCATATACTAAATTTTGTCAAAAATTCAATTTTTGCAGCAATTTTATCAATTATTATTAAAAAAATAGCGTTTTAAGCGCAATTCCCAAAAATTGGATCAAAATTTTGAAAGAACCTCTTAATATTGGCGTAAATCTCTTAACAGATAGAAGCTTTCTCTCTAAATTTCTGAATAATAAGTGCAAGTCTAAGGCTGCATTCACACGTAAACGTGTTTAATTAAAGTGATTTTTTCAAGTTGTTAGTTCTTGTAGCTAGCAAGCATAAAAATATTCAAGACTGAATCCAACTTGGATGGCTTTTTTCATAAACTGTTTGCTATAAATTTTGAGCCGAAAGTCTTGCTGTGCTGAAATATGATTTTTAAACCTGTTTAGTTAAACAACATTAAAACATGTTTAAGCGTTGGTGTGAATGGGGTATAAGAATCCGTATAACTCGCTTGTAGACAAAGTATGTGTCGGAACAACCCTAAAATGCCACCAAAAATGGAAAACTACGCTATCCCTGCAGGAAGTTGATTGGCCTAAAACACACAAAATTCCTTTTAACTGTGTGAAAGAAACAAAACTTCACTGTTTCCAGTACAAGCTGCTGCACAGAATTTTACCCACCAATACGTTTTTGTTTCGAATCGGGTATAAAGATTCACCTTGTGCTCTTTGTAGTGCTCAAAATGAAACTTTTGAGCATCTTTTCTACGAGTGCCGCTATGCAAACACACTGTGGGAGTCTCTAAGAGAGTATGTTCAAAAACATACAGCTCTCACCTTGAACCTTTCTTTACAAAGTATTATTCTTAATACCTTAGATGAGCCTTCTACAAAGAGCGCCAACTATCTCGTATTACTTTCTAAATATTATATTTACTTATGCAGATGTAACGAAGATTGGAAAGCCATGTTTAACTTCCTTTAAAAGTAACGGTAGATATAAGAACACGACAATTTTAATATAAATTACTCCACAGAATTCTATATCTCAATAAGGCATTATTCAAGATGAACATTGTTGATACAAACAAATGCACTTTCTGCAATGACTTTGATGAAACAATAGCACACTTAAAGTTCCAATGCACCCATTCATTGTCATTCTAGAACGACGTGGTAGACTGGCTAAAAGAATTTCAAATAAACCTTGGCCTTTTAAACGAATTCAATATTCTTTCTGGGCTCTTCAATATTAATCAATTCAAACTTATTAACTATGTTGTTTTAATTGGCAAACAAACGATTTGCACTTGCAGAGCAAAAAAAAAACAAGACCAAATCTCAACATTTTTTTAGCCAAATTACGAAATATACTTATGATAGAACTGAACATTGCACAAAGGAGAGGAGCTTTAGAATTCTTTTATTTTATATGGGACAATCTTGTGTCTTGACTGCAAATATAAACATACTGTAAACAAGCTCGAATACAAATATTTTCACTATTATTCCTATTAAGTTGTCTAGTGTTTTCTTTATTTTTTATTCCCTTTTTAATTTTTTTTTCGGTTAATTATGCTTATAAAGTCATATCTGGATGAGAAAAAGCTCATTACTGATTTCTTAGTTAATCAGTTACTTAATTCATAAGTCAAAATCAATCCGTGTTATTTTTTTGTTGTAAGAATTTGTAAAGACTTTACTGAGGTACAAATAAAAAAAACGTATTAAAAAAAGATGTAACGACTGAAGTTAAACCAAGCTTTTCTACGTTGTTAGTAGTGATTAAAAACAAATACCATATATAAGAAAATGTGCAGGCTTTCCAATACTGAAGGAAGTAGAGAAAATGTAAAAAAAAAACATAATTAAGCTATGGAAAAAATAACATAATGTAATAAATATAATAACAATTTTAATAAGAGAATGTGCGTATGTAGTATGTATGTAAATAATCTTGAACAAATCTGAACATTAAGAAAGTGTATACAAATCTATGTAAAAAAGCGTTGATATATTCAAATAAAGAAACATTCATGGGAAGAAAATGCAGAACGCACGTCATCAAGGTACGTGTCTTGCAAGCCGGCTTTATCATGGCTGAGTCGCTTACAGAAGAGACGAAGAAGGTATTTTACCTTTCAATATCGTGCTTACACATCTGCTTTGTTGCTGTTGTTTGTGAAATATCCGATACTTCTAACTCTGGGATAGTAAATTTTTTGCTCACACTTTGATAGACTGGGGGGCCCGGTATTTGACCCTCATGACAGTAACCGGTAAGGGGGCATTTGACCAACAAAACCTCTAGCATGGCAATATACCACTTTTTTCAAAAAAGTCAAATGCCTGTTGGTTTGCCTGGGGGATATTCGCTTTTGGAATTGACTCGCACATAAAACAAAGGTTCAGTCTGAGTCTGATATAATCTACAGCAGATCAGTAGCAGTTCGTGATTAAGTTATTATGTCAGTGTCAAGTTTCAAGATCGAGCTGTCTGATACCTCTTTAACTTTTAACGACCACACTGTTCAAGGAGGCAGTTAAGATTGAGAGCCACAAGAGAGCCACAAGCTCAACAAACTTTTACCACCTCAGAACAAATGCAGTTTTAACCTCAGATCTAAGCGTAATTTTAATGTTAAATTTAAAACGAACAGATCCCGAAATACCTTTAATACAAGTAATGCTTTGAAATATTGTTGATTTTTAAGCCCCATTAGTTTTAATAGCTCGTGTATATAATATAGATTTTTTTCTCTTTTTTAAAGTATTTAGCCCAAGTAACATTTTGTAAAAGTTTATCGCAATTCAGCTGTAAGGCTGCAAGGTTTTAATCTTCAATAAAACAATTACACTCACTTACACTTACACTCCATGAGCGTCTTAGGAAAGGTTTGGTGCTTCTAACTTATAGCTATAGTGTAGTAGATGTTATAACTCTATTTTCGTTTGTTGAGTGTTGTGAGACTTCTGTGGAAGGTAGCGACGGCTCTCCTACGCTACAGATACCTTAGTTCACACTTTAGCCTTCGGAGCAACGGGAAACCCTCTTCAGCACTCGTACTAACACTCAATCGTTAATCAAAGCCACGGAAGAAATTTTCTGACGTGTCTTGAAGAGTAAAAGAAATATAGCGCAATTCTTACGTGACTAAAGTTCATAGAGCAACATTTTTTCTTTGTAGCACCAAGGAACAACCCTCGACACATCATCGTGTTACACAGAGGACGAATCTTTAGCGTCACAGTGTTGGATGACCAGTACCGACCATTTACTGCACCGGAGATTGAGAGGTAGGAATACGGGTGGGAGCATTATTATTCGTGGGGGGTTAGCCTCCCCACAGACTATTATTCTCCTTCGCTGCGAGAGGTCTCTCCCTCGGAAAAACTAGTCTGCCGAGTCGTA
>JAOEJI010286890.1:0-11809 GCA_025448255.1 Umimayanthus chanpuru | reverse complement strand
GCATAAAAAGAAGCCTCACCAGCATTTTTATAATGAAAATATTGATATCGTGTTCAATAGTAGAAAACATATAAAAAAATGTAACTTAGCAAGTATAGTTAGAGAGAGTGAAGCCTGCATTTTGTATCCACAAACAATCTGGGAAATTAAAGTAATACACAGCCTCAACTACGGTGTCTGGATATCATCGAGCTATCCCCGCAATTTGTAAGTATCTATCATTTATAGCATTTAGTGCTATAATATTTGTATTTCGTAGCATATAAAATAATGCTTTCAAGCTATTTTCAACAAAACGTATCAGTATTAAGCAAAATCTCAAAAATCAAAATCCAAAATGGCTGCCCCTCGGATATATGCTCCCTAAAAAGAGATACGACGGCTATAAGCATGTTTACTTATGATCCCAGTCGGTATTACGGTCCTTCGCTAATAAGTCTCCTTGGTTATACGTTCTCTTGGTTAATAGTTCCTTCTATTATAAAGCCCCTAAGTTCTACAACCGTTCCTCGTTCACAAGCTGCTTGACTTTTTAACCCCCTTGGTTATACACCTGTTCCGTTATAAGTCCCGCCCGATTCAGTGTCCCTCCAGACTAAAGTTTGTTTTCTTGCTAAACGCAACAATGAGCGCCTTTGTTTGTAGAAACCCTCGGTTATAGACCCGTTCCATTAACCAGAAGTTTGTTTTCTTGCTAAACGCAACGATGAAAGCCATCGCAGTGGTTAGTACCTTGAAACTTGCGTTGAGGCCCATAGGTGAATAAAAGTATTTTGAATGACGAGTTATAAGACTATAAAAATTGTAAATACGTTACTCACAAAATCCGTAACATAGACAAACTTGAAAATGTGCCGTTAGGAACAGTTGTTAAGCGATTAAAATCCAGATACCTAAAACGGAAACAAATGTGTTTTACTCGCAACTCGCAAACATCTATCTATGGCTTCAAAGACCACTCGTGTAATAATTACTAAGTACTGCGCAAACTAAATCATAAAGCTTAGCGAGTAGAGAAAATATCAAACAGTTTTGCAAAGGCAATTTGTATGCGGTTTTCTACTCAGCAAAAATAGTTACGATACAACATTTTGAAACCTTCCATTGTAACAATTCATTAACTGTTGCGTGTTAAAGTAAAAGTTTTAATCTTAGGTTTACTGTTAAAGTTGTTGTCAAGGTGTGTACAAAATCATAAACAGCAACTAAACAAGTCTTTTTCACTAGCTAAGACGTAAAACAAAATGTACGACAATAGTTTATCTAAAAAACAGAAACTAGTTTTAATTAGAGTTTAAAGAGATTAAATTGTATTTATGTTGTTTTACCATGAACCCTACGCGTAAGCCACTCAGTTGAAAGCTGTGTTCGTAAGTCCCATCCAAACTTCATTTCTTTATCTGCCTTGTAATAAAATGGTTATCATATAATTTATTATCAAAGAGTTTACTGATCACATTTGTAGAAGTAGTTTCTAAAACGTTAGCTTGTAAGAAAAGGAAATTATTTCAAGTTACTGGCACATCTTAATTTTTTATTACAAATTACCCTGTACCTTGTAATTTTAGAAAGTATTTATCTGTTTTAAAAATAGTGTCCTTTTTTCACTCTGATAACAAAGGTTGTGATAATAAAAATGATTTGCTTTTGAAGGCTCGTCAATTGTTGATTGATGTGCGTGGATAGCCTACTATTACCGGTGACCGAATCTCACCCCTTCCCGACTCCCAGCTACTCCAAAAGAATACCAAGTACCTTTCTGGAAGTATCTGACTTTTCCTAGGACTAATCTTTGATTCAATTTTAAATAAAGTTAGGTGGTACGCGACTGTATTATTACGAGGTACATCATTAAATTGAAGCTGCATAGACAACTATAATGTCGCTGAAATAAAAGTCAAATCAGTAACTGATCAGCAGTAGGATACCTAAAATGTGTGCAGTTCTACAACTGGTTTCGGCTCGATTAAACCCTATACCAATTGTAGACCATTTTAGGAGGAGCCACCCACTATATGAGCACAGTTACTGAACAAACATTAGTAGAGGCAAGGAAAATAAAATTGAAACCGTTAAATGAAAAATGAGTCTAACGCCAAAAGTTGAAGTTTTTAAAAACTAAAAATTTAACAGAGAATGTATCGGAATTTTGCGTTGGGAGGGCATCCGATGCCCTCCCAGCCTCGATCCCATGGAAACTCCCATACATTCTCTTTTGAATGCCGGGGCACTTTTTGTTTCTAAAAACCTCGCTACTGTCACAGTTTTCAATATTAAATCCCCAAATTTTCGGCACTTACTAACTTTCACCTGCTCTTTCCATTTCGGACGCTTACAGAGTGCTAACGTCAGGTTTTCAATTGCCTCAAGAACCGTGGAAAGGATCTATAGGCACTATTTGCACCATTAACGGGCTTTAGGATAGATACTGGGATTGCCAGATTCCCCACTTACACTTCAGTCGCTGTATCAGGAAGTTGCGGAATGGTAGTAAGACCTCGATCATCGCATTGAACCACACCTGAACTATCAGCTTCGGGACAAGCTCCGTTTGTAACAGCAGCGGTTACAGCCATCACGACCAACACAAACATGTTTAAAACTAAGAAAACAACAAAGGGGTTAAGGTAGAACTACTCACTGAGTAGTTGATTTGTTGGGTGGGGGTTGGCATGATTTTAACAGCTTCAGGCTTTCCATAAAAGTGCAACCCTATCCAGACTAGGCTTTCAATTTTTGGCCTCAGACAATTTGGGGTGGGGCCGAAAGTGCCCTATTTAATTTATTCATTTCTTGACCAATTATATCGAACATCTACAAATTGATAATAATAATAATAGTATAAATAATAATAATAATAATGTTGTCCAACAGTTGACGACGTAACCGAAACGCCATTGAAATAACATTTTTATGTGTTTTTCTTGGACATATTTCTCATCAATTTGCATTCGGAATGGCAAAAAATTTATTTTTTTTGTGCTATCGCAGTGTTTGGACTTTGTTTAGGTGTATAAAGCAGGGGTATAACTGTGACATAACTATGACATCATTCATTGTTTTACATTTATTACTAATATAACTATTATTTATACTAGAAGTTACCAATGGTAAGGGGGAGTGCTTCGACCTTTTATTAATAGTTAAAAAAGCAATGAAATAAGATATACATGTATGTCAAATGTACGGTATGGCAAACAGGCTATTACAGGCATGACAAATTTCAGCAATTGAGGAAAGATAGAAATGTATGGTGACAAGAGAGTGAAAATTAGTACTATGATAACACGTATTAATGTAAGCAAAGATGTCTCTCGCGCGCTCTGATCTTATGACTCAATGTGACAGCTTCTGAAATGATAACACCACTGTTTATAAATAAAAACCAAATTCAGTCGTGTCCAAGCCTACTCGTCCAAATTGACCACAGGGAGCCCGTCAACTTATCGTACTAGTGTCTTTTGGTTTCAATAAGATAAACTCATATGATGCCATCTGGGAGGCCAAGCATCTCATATGCCTAGAGAAATGGTAAATTAGTGGTAAATCTGCTTGTTTCGAAAATCAACAGGATCTTTATTTTAAATTTAATTTCGTCCAAAAAATGCATTTTAGACGATGCTGTTCAGCCATCATGATCCGCATTTATTTTTTAATGCATCTTGTTTTGCCGGATTAAATTAAATGCTTTATTTAGCTTAAATGAGTTCTCTAAACTACAAGACCAGTGTAATCAATTTTAAAATCAATCAATGAATCAAAGTGTTGATATAATTACTTGCTTCAAACTATCAGTAAAACGTGGTGCTTCTTTTAGAAATAGAAAAACAGACGAGTACTAGCCTGTGTAGCTGGCGGCTTTGAAAGGGAAGGGGGAGGGGTGGGGGGAGGTAGGGGATGTCAGAAACAATTGACTCGATTGTTTCGACGTCGTATTGGACGCTATAGTAATGGGGAAACGTGAGAGATGACACAAAGAAGGGGTGCGGAGGGGAAGAAAGAAGGACGAATTTAATCACATTCTGAAATTGCCGCTGATCGCGGTGCTGTGCTGAGTTCATATAAAATGTTTCTAAATTATCAAGTTTCTCTGAAGTATATCACGGTTGTCATGGTTTGAAAAGACCTTTGATCATAGTGCTAAGTTCATATAAAATATGTGTAAAATATCAAGGTGTGGTAAACAAATATAACAAGGTGGACGAATTTAATCACGGTGTAAAATATCTGACAATTCATGGTGCTGACTTCATATAGAAACGCTTATCAAGATGCGCAGTATAAAAAGGTGGACGAATTTAACTAAGGAGTAAAAAAATTCCACAAGTCACGGCGCTCATTCAGTTTCATATAAAAGCGCTTGTAGAATATCAAGATGCAGTGAAATAAATCAGGGTGAACGAATTTCACCAGGGATCACTTAATTATAAAATATTAAGCTGGACGAATTGCATCACGATGTAAAGGATCACCGCTGGATTGCGGTTCTAAGTTCTTGTACAAGTAATTATAAAATATCAAACTGGACCAATTTCACCACGGTGTTAAAGATATAGTTGATCGCGGTGCTGAGTTCAAATACAAATAATTAGAAAATATCAAAGTGCTCTAAAATATACCAATACGAACGAAGTGTGTAACGCGAAGAGACGATTGATCATCATAGGTGCTGATGTTCATACAGATTAAAGTGTTGTAAAAAGGTCCAGCAGTTTTAAACGTGTTTAGTGTGTTAACTGAGTGCTGAGCGGTGTAGCGAGGTAAATATATTCAAATTGCGAGACTCTTTATCTGTTGTTGAACTAATCTTAAAACAAACGCCGCACATTACAGCTGTAAGGATATGGTTTTCACTGAAGTTTTAGGACATTAATTGCTTCAAAAAGAACAGCAACAACATTTCACAGCTTCAAAACTTGAACAAAGAAAAACCTTTTCGTGAATATGATCCAGTATATTTTTAACTGCTAAACTTCGTTGATCCAGAAAAGGGCGCTTAGGAAATCAAAGACAACACACAGCAAAAACATCACCTTTTACCCAAGCAACCCTCGAATTAACAGATTACTTGTTTAAACCATTACAAAATACGATAACTATTCCAGACTTTCAACTTCAGGGTTTGTTTTGTAGATAATATAGCTTGGTACCGTTAGATCTTCACAGAAAAAATTTCAAAACGTTTGCTCGATGGCACGTTTTCAGATCCATAACAGAAATAAAGTGTTCACTGTCAATATTCATACTTATGGTCAAACACTTCTTCTCAGTCAGAACGTATGCGTGGCGCAGTAGTCCCCACTGGGTAGACTGTTCCTAACTCGTACAATTGAAAGGTTTTGAGTTCGAACTGGGACACAGCTCTAAATCTATTTAGTAAGTCAAACAGCTGCAAGCAGAAAGCTTAATTCTGATACCAAAACCATACAAGTTTTCTCATTACAGGCTCTGTTGAAAAGTCTATTTATAAACTACAAATAGATTCGTTATCAAGTTCTACAGTCTACTTACGACTATTGTGCAACAAACTGTTCTTTCGAGAAGATTAAAAGGAAGATATTCCACAACTCCAGACTACTCCTTGCAGATACTTCACTACAAGCGTGTAGAACTGAAATATATGCACTTGTCTGTTTTAATTATGTATTTATTCACGTACCAATATTTACAGATGCATAAGAGCGCTACTTGCGTAAGCAGGATAACCTGCTGGAGATTAAGAAGACAAAACTTGAATAAAACACGAAAAAAAGATTTGCAGTTGAAGTTAGTTGAGTTTTAGAAAAGGTGGACTTTGATACGCGTATGAAACACATACTAAGTTTTATAACTACTAAAGGCGTAGAAACTCAAAGTCCTCTGCTCATTCTTTGTATCCGGTCCAGTGTTACCGGTCAGAATATAGGAGTACATGTAAGTGAACAAGTACTAAGTCATATAATTGTGTTTTTGTTTTGCTGGTGTGAAGCGCCGATTAAAGGTGCACGTGGAGACTGGGGAAGCCAAGCTCATCCCCCAATGATTTTACGTTGAATAATCGAATACATATCAGTCAGTAACTACACATAATTTTGTTGCCCAGGAGAAGGAAAACGGCCGCTGGCCTCTCTAAGCCGATTATCTACTACAGTCACTTTGAAAGCGAAATATCGCCGAACCCAATCTTAAGTCACTTTATTTTAAATTAAGCTATTTACGTTTCTGTTTGTTCGCACAACGCGCACATTGCATAGCGACAGTAATCTAACATATTGCACACATTTCAGGTATCCTACTGATGATCCATTACTGATTTGACTTTTCTTTCATCGGCATCATAGTTGTCTGTGCAGTTTAAATACCTTTCCTTCTTGAGACGCGTTTTCTATATAAGATGTTCTGGTTTCCTTTGAAAACTAACAACAATCTAGCCTGCCCGCAGACATTTATTCTCTTTCGCCGCGGGAAGTTCTCCTTGCCACCAGAAAAAAAAACTGAAAAAGAATAACATCACAACAATCAGCTGCTATCCACCTAAAATCCCAAGAAAAACACAGGAAGAGGTAGCAAAGTTTGATTGCCGGAATGGATCGAAATCCGCAGCACAACATTGATTTGCCCAATACCCCTCCTCGAACTACAAATCACAAATATGAAAGGCGAGACAAACCAGCCGCATTTTGTTGCCCAGTGTGACAATATCAACTCATTCCTGTCGCTTAACAACTCTAAACGACGTTAAAGGTACAAACTATAAAGCAAAGTCGACTCAAGAGATTGCAGTAGTAACGCATACTGATAGCAATATAGCAATTAAAAGTCCGCTCCTCTTCGAATTCAAGTCGACAATGCCGTAGAAACAGAACCCACTGCCGCGAGAAAACCCGAGTTACCCCTTAAAGATTAACCAAAAACCAGGACCCGCAAATAAAGAAAGACAAATAGGCTTACAATATAACCTGTGGATACGAATATGGAAACGAAGAAGATGCGAGCCAGAGAAAGACCCAAAATCTCTTATCAACAAAAGCGAAACTTCTATTGCTAATTAAATTCGAATGGAACTATATGTACCGCTGGTGCTTAAAGATCTTACTATCACGGGCAACAGCCAACAGAGATGAGGAGTTCAGAGATAGACTTGCTGAAAAACAATTTGTAAATTTCACCACAGAAAATTGATATAAAGCACCTTCAAAGTCAATCTAAAAGAAAGAGACTTGTAAGCGAAGGCCAACAATGCAACTAGGACACAATAACCTCAGCATTTGGTATCAGAAACAAGTGTTAGTAATGTAATAGAATTGGAAAGGGATTGGAATCGTTTATGCAGCAATTCTTTCATCAATTATCAGACGTGCAAAAAGTAACAGAACACAAGCCCTGAAAAGTATCGAAGCCCTGGACATTGAATTCGTAAATGCTGCGACACGAAACTCGTTTCAAAATATCTATACACGCTCCTGACCATCGGAGCTCGAAAGAAGGAGCGCACAGATTGAGAAGAAACACCTGAAAACAAAATGCAAAAATATTTCAAGAGAGCACACGAAGCAACATATAAAATTTCATCCAAAAAAACCATAGCAAATTCATGGCTGAAACTTAAGATATTCAAGCCATGTTCTTAGACACATCCCCCAATATATATAGGAGATAAAGCGACAAGGCATTATCTGTTTCAAACCAACTGAAACGTTTTAGTACATAATTATCGCATATCGAAGCAACCCGCCGAAAAGTCTTTTTTACAAGTCTCAAGATCTCCGATTTCGACTCTGCAAATGCCACAACACAAAACCCAACTTAAAAAGCATATACAATTCTCAACCATCAGAACTCAAAGAAAAATTTTCACAGAAACAGACAAGATAAATTAAAAATTAACACTTAGTTACAGTTCATAGAACAAAATGAGAGAGTTATACCAGAAAAAAACACATCAAATTAGCGACTGAATTCATAGAAACGTACCCAAGCAACTTTCTTAGACACAACAATGATAAGATCAACCAATAAGGCAGCTTTGTTTTCAAACCAACTAAAAAGTTTCAGTACACGCATTTCGAATCAAGTCACCCGAATATTGTTAATAAGGGCTTTGTTCAAGGTGAAGTTCTCAGACTCTCAAATGTTTGTTCTTCGAAAAAAGCTTCAAATCAAATCAAATATGGACGATATCAAAACGCCGTTAAAGTGATGAAAGCCGAATGGCAGAAACGTTAACTAAAGCATTCTTGATTCCAAACCAACTGTAAAGTTTTAACACCCGCATTTGAAATCAAGCTACCCGCCTAGTGCTAAAAAGGGCTTTTATCGGGGCGAATCTCTCGGACTCTTAAAAAAATGATTGTTCTTCCAATTAGACATTCGAACCAAATATCAACAATTTCAAAATACGCCATTTTACAAACAAGGGATATCCAGCAGCCATTAACACACACACGCACACTGGAGAGTGTAAACTTGAAAACAGAGGTGTATTATTAAAACGTAAATGGAATAAAGGGCAAAAAAATACCTTGCTTTTTATTATAACAAACAATGCAGCTGTTCGTGATATTAATACTACAATCATCTTGTATTTGATCCAAAAACGATCAGAATTAAAAGCCATCTTCCCATGCAATGCAACAAAAAGAAATGTCGTACAGAGACTAAACCATTGCGGTAAGACGTAAAATACACTTTTCAAACGAATCAAACTCAATATTGAGCTTCCACGATCTTACAATGTTATCTAAGTTACAAGCAAAGCTGTGCAGGCCTATCACCGCCTTACACCATTTCGTTGAAACAATAAAATTATACGGGTAGATGGATAAAACGTATGTTGCATAATCTTGGCAGTGCACACGTTCACAAAAAAAGCAACTAAAACCGCCAATGGGACTATTTTCCGTAGGCTTCTCTAAACTTCCTATATATTATAACCTTTTTTCTAGGTAACTATATGTCCAATCTTTAATTCTCGCTTTTGCACTCGCAAATGAAGCTATCCATGTGCGTGCACGTCCTTTCCGCCATATATGCTTGCCCATTTTCCACTTTTTTTTGGTGGATTTGAACTGGAGGAAGTGTTCCGACTTTTTTTGATTTCCCTGCATATCAAGAATAGCACGGAAATGTCTAAATATAAACCTTTCGAAAACTGTTTTATTTTTTAGTTCATCAAAGTACAAACACCAGTTTTTCGGTATTGCCACCAAAACCGTCTTATGGTTTTACAACATTCTCGAACGGTTTTGGTCAATGTTCTTTATTTGTTAGCTGATGTGCCAAGAAATAGACATTTGGAAAAAAGCTTGGTTTACGATCCCGATGCTATGTTCTGACCACTGCCCAGAATCTGCAAGCACACAACAGCAGAAGGAGGTATTGTACGGTAAGAAAGCTTAAACATTTATGTCTATGAAAAAACTAACAACAATCATAAACACAAAAACATGGAACCAAGATTAAAGAATCAGATCAAAACAATCAACAGTTATCCACAATAAATCCCCAGAAAAAAACACAGAAAGAGATAACAAACCTTGCTAGCCGAAACAGATTCACTCAACACATATCTAAATGCCTAACACACCTCCTTAACCTAAAAATCAAAAGGACGAGAGGAGAAGAAAACATATCCAAATTTTATTGTCCAGTATGACAGTTCCAATTCAATCTGTCGCTCCAACATTAATTCAAACAACATTAATACAGACTAAAAAGTAAAGTCAACTAAAGAGGTTGCCATGGTCAATGGAAACCGGTCTTGGTGAAAAGGATCTTTAACATCCAAATGGTACTAGTACGCGGTACGGAAGCCGATATGACAACGGTTATACAACTTCGACTACGAAGTTGTACAAATTATCTACGAAGTCGAGCAAATTCTTGAGAGGATTTTGCAAAACTCATTGTCAGGTCAAATCTGGTGTCCGTCCTCTGTTTACTACCATAATTGCTGAAGATCTAGCAGTCAACATTATGAGTTCAAAAGCTACGAAGTCATACTCGTTGTCAAATCTGAAGATCTCTATTACCCTTACAAACAGAAACTTAACATCGCAGAAACATCCTACTACTTCTCCACCAAGGTTGAACAAAAGAACCAGAACTCACAAACAAAAGAGACGATAGGGATTACGACATCTTTTATGGCCAACACCGGAAGAGAAAACGAAACGAACCCAAACCAATATCGCACAAAGAAGCAACATGCGAACCAGTGGATGACCCGAAGGTTTTCATCAATAAAAGCAAAACTTCTGTCACTTTTTATAAGCTTAAATTGAAATCGAACATTGGAAACCGCGCGCGCTCACAACAGCTAGTCAACTAACAAAGATCAACATCGACACCAAACTCAATGCTGAACAACAGTTTCTACTAATTTCACTAAATAAATTAAAACGCTTTTTAAACCAACCTCTGTGGAGGAAGACACTTGAAAACGAATTCTCGCAATGTAACCTGGCCACAGTCATCTAAGTCGCATTTGGAATCTAAAACAAATATTAAGCACGACTGTCTGTAGTTATCAACTAAGCCGGGCAGGTTTGAAAAATCTTCTTCATACCGTGTCAGATGAAAGGTATAGGGGAACTATTAACAGTTATGACACTATGAATTGGCTTTGTCTTAATTATGCTTAGATATCGCGTCCAAATGGTTGCAGCATTTTTGAAGCGAATCAAAGGCTTCTCGGCAGTGCCAAATTGCCCATTTTGCAGCGGCGCTCATCGATCTCCAAAAAAAATATCTGTACCAACTGATATTGCCATCTGCCATAGTGAAAACAGAGCTTTCTTTAGCAATAAAATACTTTATGACAGACCTTTCGGTTTTCATGTTAAACGCCAACAAGGTGACCATTCTTTTCCATTCGTCCGCAAAGTCGATTTTGGTCTATTTTCAGCAGGATAAAAACCCCTCCGGTACATGGATTTCAAGAAATAGCACAAAAAAGGCTTTGAATTGAGCCATAAAGAGAAAATTATATATAAACATGAAGCAATTGCACATATTTCGTGGGTGAGGGAGGGGGTAAGATTGGAAAGTTACTGAATAGAAGATTATTTTCATGGAAAGTTTTGTGCAAATTAAGACTTTCTGGAAACTGTATAAGATGTACAAGCTTTCGTTTTTAGTTCAAAAACGCTTCAATTGGTCTCTTTCTACAGACAACTTGTTAGTTGATCAATAGATAGTTCAGTGTTCCACTCTAAATCTTCATTCCCGTTTTTAACCAGTTTATTCTTGCCCAGGAAAATTATTGTATATTTTGATTTATTTACAGTTTTCTGCACTATGAAAGTTACTTCTTTTATATTGCGCGAGGCTTTCAAAATGTCGCTTTGCAATTGCCCAAAACAATTAAACAAGATTGTAGGTCTAGATTACTGTTACCTTGAAAGTTCGTTCGTTTCTGAAATCCATGCACCGGAGAGGTTATGTACCTGGTGAAAATAGGCTAAAATCGGTTTCGCGGCCCAACGGAAAAGTATCTTGAAAATCGAGAAGTCTATTCTAAAGTATTTTATTGCTGAAGAAAAGCTCCAATACTACTACCTTATATAGCAAAATCAGTTTGTGCAAATTTTTTTTTGGAGATCGGGGAGCGCCGCTGCAATTTGGACGATTTCGCACTGTCAGAGGCAACCGTTGGGACTCGATATCTAGAAAAGACAAAGCACAGTCATAGTGAAGAATTTGGATTTTTTAAAACTGTGCGACTCAGTTGATAATTACAGACAGTCGCTCTTAACTTTGAAGTATACATGTTAAAAAATAGTTCTGATAATTATCAAAGTTGCGACTTTCGCAGTACAAAACACATCTC
>JAOEJI010286779.1:0-11810 GCA_025448255.1 Umimayanthus chanpuru | reverse complement strand
TAGATTTGATCAACTAGGGTTGATATGATATATGGGGTTTGATGTATAGCTGACGTTTCGAGCGTTAGGTCCTTCGTCGGATCAGATATGAAAATGGCGCGAGTAAGGCCATTTACATGGCTTCTTGTTTGTTTGTTTGTTTGTGTGTATGGTGTCGTCCCGATAAGTTATTGCTTTGGGAACATGAGGCGTCCCATGAGACTTGCATGCTTGACAATCCAAAATATAATATTAATAACTTTCGCACCCCCATCGTCTTGACCTCTTGAGTCTGCTCCGAAGAAGGGCTAACGCTCGAAACGTCAGCTATACATCAAACTCCACAGGCGAACAACATATACCACATCAGTCCTTGTTGATCAAACTCATTAGATAGACTCCTTAATCTCAGTTTACACATGGTAATTAGGTCACCATCTGCTGCCAAGATTTATGTAGTCGACTGCCCAGAATCCCATTTACCCACAAAAAAGCATGCTTAAAAGTTTCTTTAGAGAACGAACATAAAAAAGTGGTAGAAGAAACGTCTATGTTTATTGAAATTAGATCGTTTTCGAATGTAAAGCGACGGTAAACGAAAGCGTTTGTTCTAGGTGTTAATGATAAATTTTGTCAGGAATTAAGATAAGACATCGAATTGTATTCCTCAATAATATACAGTTTGCAAAAGCTGAACAAATCAAGGTATGTGCGAACTCTGTAAACATTAGTACTACTGTTAACATTGTAAGACTGTTTAAAGATTTATTGACATCGAAATAGCTGGGAAATCTGCTAACACTTTGAAGCATATCTGTCAGGATTGCCTATCCCATGCGTTACACGAGATCAATTTGTGTGGGCGTCTCAGTAGCGCAGTTATCAAATAATGTACGAATTGTGCTGAACAAGTGAGATCAAAGTACGCGCTGTGCCTGTTTCAGTTTATTTTAAAACAATTACGGGGGTCCACGAGTCAGGCTTTGGCAAAGCCTCTTGTTATTAAAGCAAGAAACTTGAAATGTACGTAGCTCACAATTTACTGTTTTACTTGGCAAAAAACTAAGCATACTAAATACATAGCGGCTTAAATTAGGCGTTTTAAATTTAGAGACTTATGCTAACTTTCAACAAATTTAGATTAAAACAGTTAGGAAATAATGTTGTTGTAAAACACACCATATTTACTTCGCCGTGCGGCGGCTACTTTCGAAATAAAGTGAAAACCCTAATTATGCGCAAGGATGCGAGCAGCTAATTTGGACAGCTGAGGGCCGAGACAAACTGCCATAAAACTGCGTCAATTTGTGAGCTTAATTTCGGAAATCAGGAGCATCATTTGGGAATTCTGACTTAATTTTGGCATAATTTGGCAAAATTTCAAGCTTAGCTAGTAGCATAATATGCCACTTTTTAGGAGCACAATCCGCCAATGCTTAATGAGGGGGGGGGAGGGTCAATAGGACCCCTCCCCATTACTTTCGACACCATTCAACCAATTGACTTGATATTTGGCACATATAATAAGCGTTCTTTGTAATTTCAACTAATTGGAACCACGTGGTGTCTAATTGGGTCCATAGCAAAAACAGCCACATAATGACGTCACATGTGGTCGGCCATCTTGGATTTCAAATTTTAGGAAATTTTACATATTCGAATTGAACACTGAAAATGGTGAGAAAACAACATTTATCAGTTGGAATCTACAAAATTGTAAGTTGTCAGCATTTATTTAGTCACTTTTTTAGCAAAAATAGTCATTTTTTAGCGAAAAATTGAACTTTCGTAGTCAACGCACAAGTTGCGTGTCTTATTATGATGATGTCATCAGTATTGATACCAAAACTTTTCGAAACCGGTAAAGGAACAAAAATTTAAAGCAAAAAATTAAGGGGGGGCAATTTGACCCCCCCTCCCCCCTTATGCCTTCTAGGGTTAAAACAGTTAAGAAATTTTGTTTGGAATCTTTTAAGTCCTTAATTATTAAAGGGCTGCCTTATTTTATGAAATTTAAGCTAAACTAACTAAAATTAAACCACTTTTTTGTAAAAGAACGTAGAAAATACACTGATACTGCCAATTACTTAGAAATTTTAGTAGGTTTCCATACTCTCCTATAATATGGTGCGAGAAAAATATAAGTAAATTTAATATTAGTTTTAATTCTCATATAATCGTGTTTATTTAGGTTCACGTTCATATTCATCTTCCACCAACGTTATCAAAATAAGAAACACTAATGAAAAATGTTTTTAAAAGTGGACTGTAATAAAAAGAACTAACAAACAAGTCAAAGACAACCTAGCCTGCGAAGCAGGTGTCATTCTCGCCAGGAGTGCCTTTCGCAATTGACCGCGCTAAACGGAATATCTAGGGCATGGGGGGAGACTCCCACATGCTCCGCTCTCTACGCTCGCTATGCGCGTGCTCGCTCCAACTCGCTGCGCTCGTGCTCCGTTTCCTCCTGCCCTCTGATCTGCGGAAGAAATTGATCACCTAAAAAAATGCGAAGAAAATGATCGCCTAAAAAACGATCAGAACGCCTGCTTCGCAGGCTAAAGACAACCGAGTTTAAAGTTTTATTATAGATAAAAACATGCAGGTATTTAGAAAAAAGCAACATAACAGTTGTTATTGCAACAAGATGCATAATTTGTATTTGAAGAAAGATTTGAAAGCAACCGCGGCTATCCAAGAGTTATCACTATCGTCGTCAGTAAATATTCTTTAGATGTAGAGTTTAAAAAGCAGCAATGGACGATATATTTCCTTTTTCAAGGAGAAGGTTGCTTTAAATCTACCGTGATTCAGTTTGGTTCTGGAGCAGAATTCATATCTACTAGTAACTGGACGAAAACAATCACTAACTATTTCATTGGGACTGAGTATATGCACATTTCATACTTACTCAATAGTTTATACTTACCCAATAGTTTTTACTTTGTAGTTAGTTTACCAAAAGTTTCTTTTAAATGCACAGCTGTTCAGACAGTATATAGCCCTGTTTACACGGTACAAACTAACCCAGGTTAGTTTCTGTCGTGTAAACACTGCTAACCCAGGTTCTACCCGGGTTAGTTTGTCGCGAAAACACTGCTAACCCGGGTTCGACCAGGGTTAGTTTAGAAAAGTGTCGTGTAAACACAACCCGGGTTAGTTCTAACACGGGTTGAACCCGGGTTAGTTTGTGCCGTGTAAACAGGGCTTATGATGCAGCGATGATTTTGTGTTTAATGTTTTGTTCTGAGTTTTATAGAATAATAAAGTTCAATCATGAGCTTTGGGAGACATTGTGCTCATATATTAACAAAATTTTCTCCTTACCAGCACCTCTGATGTATTGTCTTTGAGCGCTTCGTTCTGCTCCACAAATCCCCAATATTTGCCGTATATGACAAATATGACATATGACACAATCATGGAATTTTTACTAATCAGAAAAACGTAAAATGAAAATGATTATCTCACCTCTAATGACTGCTAGATCAAATGGATTTCCAGCAATTTCTTCTTCATTAACCTTGACATCGATTCTATACTCTCCCACGTGTACTGGAGTGTAACTCACTCTGTACCTTCCATTTCCTTGAGCGTAGATCTTGGGTATGACATCTGGCTTTCCATCAAGAGACTTTATGAAAACTGCCACGCGATCAACTGGGACATGATCATGAGTTGCTTTCTCTTGGTCTTCGGTTCTTGTAGTGACAACAAAATTCGACTGTACCCCAACTATCGCTCTGTTTATCCCTCTACCTTCCACTTTACAACGCAGTGGATCAATGCAGTAAGCTTGGAGAGTGCCTACATGTAGCTGCCTCACTGCATCCAACAGATTATCATTCTTTATGTAGCTGATGTGAAGTAATTTAACACTTGGCTGAGCACGTTGTCTTCTTTCATTTAAATCTTGAAGCCTTTCCTTTAGAACGCCTTTTAGTTCCATCACATCCGAGTTGCAGGCTTGATCAAGTATTTCTTTGCCAAACTGCAGACAGTCCTCAATTTCTTTTTGCTTTGCTAATGTGGCGAGTTTGTGTGATGCAATGGCGTCAAAATGAGTTTGTGCTAGTTCTTCCAAGTCTTTCGTAATGTCTCGAACTTCTTGTTGGATTGTTTGGATAAGTGTCTCGGCCGTTTTGTTTATATTCGTTTTTGCTGTCTTTGTCTCATTTTCAAACGCAGTTTTTTGATCGTCAAGAAGTTTGCAGCGGGTTTCTAGTTCAGAATGTGCTTCTTTCACCAGAAGCATCATGTCTCGGAGTTCCGTCTTTTGTTGATCGACAGCTTCTTTCAGATACATACACTGATGGCCGCTGTGCTCGACGATTGCACAATCTCTGCAAATACACTCATCGCATTTTTTGCAGTAGAACTTCAGCTCTTCTTTCTCATGTCTCTTGCAATTACTTGATCTCCCTACGAAGGCTTTATCATCTTCGGAGTTAAATTTGGTCAATTCAACCACATGATGGCCTTCGGTGAGCAGCTTTATCTTGTTGTGAGCGTCTGTGCAAGACTCACACAGGAAGTGTTGACAGTTGAAGCAGTAGAATATTACTGCCCTTCTAGCGTCACAGTTTTTGCAGTTGGACTCACCTGATTCATTCGAAACGCCTTTGGCATTCACGAGTTCAATTATTCGATTGAAAAGAAAGTTTGAGGACAGGCCTTGCACTCCCTGCTCGGGAAGGTTTGTTGTTTTGCGACAAATTGGGCACAAGATGGCACCGCGTTTGTTTAGTTTCTCCAGACAATTAAGACAAAAGGTATGAAGACACTTGAGTAACTTCGCATCTGTGATTTGCTCACAGCAAATACTACATTCTAATTCATCTTGTTCATCGGCGAAAACGCTGCCAACTCCCCCTTCTGCCATTTTGCAAGTGTTGAAATATTGCTTTCACTTTCATGCTTGCTTAGTATCCAGGCCTTTATTGTCTGTAGACCTTCAGTATAGTAAAAACAGGGAAAAAATGGATCATGCCGATTTGTGACGTACTTGCGTATTAAAAAATGTTTGGTAAATGTTTTTTAAAAATTCCTTTGATTTCGAGTTATCGCGACAACAGTTATACCTAAAAGTGTCAGTATCCGTTTCTCTAAATCGCATTCTATATTATATGGCTAGAAATTTGGCTATATATCTATTACCGACTTTGTGACTTTGCCTTAGTTAAAGATAAGCAGCATGACCTTCTTTTCCGCACTACCCCTCGGGCAAGTAAACATGATCATGAAGCATAAAAACGACAGTCATAGTATTGAAGTGCATTCTCGCGCGACACAAACCAGGCCTTGCAAAAGATCACTGCTTTTCATATTGCCAAGGGGATGCAGTATAAATGTATGTGATTCTGCAACTGTCTCCAATCTTATATTAAACAGTGTAGCTACGCTATTTCGGAGATACGATAACAATTTTCACCAGCGTATTTTCTGGTCGAATTTATGAGATATTCAAACTGTGGAACCTTGCTTTGCATTGATGTCAAAGAACCTTACTTATATGTTTAACATATTCAATTTTCTGTGAAGATGATTTTAACGTTAGAACTGGCGCAGTTCTGGAGCAAGGTTGAATGTCATAGCACAGATACTGCGATAGAGTTACAAAAGAATGTGTGTGACGCTGCCACGTTTGTATCAACAAGTGTATCGATTGGCGTTAAACAGTTAATATATTCACTATTCTAAGAACCGTACTCTGTGGCAGCTTTCTTTCTGCTTCATTTGGCATGCGCCGGAATGATTTAGCAAATATAAGCTCTCATCTTTAAAACAAAATATCCGAACACACACTAGTCACTAGGTTGTGTGCTTTCAATTTTGAAACAACCTTTTCTTCGTTGAAATCAAAATATCAAGAAAATGTAACTTTGCAGCTGGTCATAGAGAGTAGACAAATTTATTTGCTGAACGGTCTTATGTAAAATCATGCCAAACAAAGATAAAAGAAATAGAGTCTAGATAGAGAAACCAAAAGGTGTTCTGTTTGTTGAATCCAATTTAATGATTAGCAGCAGTAGATCCGGAAAGTTAAAAAAAGGGCTGGGACCCCATTTCAGGAAAGAGGGACCGGAAAACGGCATTTGAACGTTCGTTGCAGTGTTTTTCTCATACAGTAAATCTTTTATAAAGTTCTCCAGAAAAGGGGGGCTGCGGCCCCTCCGGCCCCTCCCCTAAATCCGCGCATGTACTCTTTAATTTCTCCAGTAATTTCAAAGGCTTGGCAAAAAATGTTGTTCAGCGCCATTAGCTGGAAACTGCCTTGTAAATGAAATTTAAAAGTTGAAACACACATTAGGCCTCGAATTAGTACTCGGCATGAACTTGCTTCTGTTTAGTTCTGTATCAGTCTGTTTTTGAACACTGTCCGCATAAGTCATCAATTGGCCAAGGATTTTTCCGAGTTTTAAACACCGAGTGGAGGAGAGCTATCCTTACACGATATAGTTTACCCAGCTTATTTGTGTTTCATGGTAGTACAGCAAGAATAGAAACGGTTAGTGTCGTGTGGCTAGGCAAGCTTGTAAGCCTGCTGTATCAGTTCTCTGGAATAACAACGCAAATACAAGACCCTCTTCCCGGAATTCATGACTAACTGAAGCAGGGTATTACTCACAGAGCATTACTTTTCCTTTCCAAAACAGAAAATGCTATCAGCATGAAACTCTGGCATATGGATTTGAGCATTGAGTGACTTTAGTGACAGAACTTAAACTTTATCAAAATTATATATTGACTAAAGCTTTTTACTCGTGTACCTCACTTCGATTAATATGTAAAATAGTTCAGGAGCTAGAGGCCACAACCACTTTCTGCCGCCCCTCATGATTTGTTTTTCTGAACATCGTACATCAATTACATCTGTCTATATATACATAAATGGAGGAAACAATCAGAGTGAAATCCATTCTAAAGGTTAAATACAAGATACAAGTAGATATAATCTACAAACAAAAATTATTGTACCCAGCTAGGCATTGTGTGCCTCATTGGCTAGCTATCTATCACGTCGTATCAAAATATGGCTACACCGGGTAGCTGGTATAAGTATAGAAGTCACAAAACAGTTTTCTGTTATATTTGAACGCCAAAAATACACATTATTTTCTAATTAATAAAAACAACTTCCAAAAGAGAAAACGGTTCAGTAGTTTTCTGTATATAAGCTATTAAACGCAAGAGATAAAAACTACTGTTAAATTATTAGTAGAAAATATTAATTCAAAGTACATTTATCTGTTCTATATGTTGAAATTACGCGCACATGCAGTTTACTGTTATGTAAACAGCTCCTATACCTGAGAGTGATAAATGAAGAAAACAAACTGACTGAGAGCTTCTAAAAACACAATCGTCAAATATTCAATCAGCAACGTCGGTTTATTGTTCGTCTCCCGTCGTTTGGAGTGTAGCAGTGACTGAGCAAAACACACATTACTGACATCGCACTGATTGCAATACTGTTTACTAATTCCGCTGTTGGTAGATCCTCTGAATCCCTTTCAGGGCAGCAGCTAGACTCAAAATTTAGGGAGGGGGGTAGGGGGCATTGTGCTGAAAAAAACCCTCTTTAATTAGCTTTCAGTCCAGAATTTAGGGGGGGGGGGGGCATTTACCCAACAGCCCTGTCTTTTTCTTTAGTTTCCAACCTTGATCCCAGGGCTCTCACCTTGAAAGTGCAAGTTGATTCGGAAGGTGTGGCGTCACAATTTCTACCTTTTAAAATTTTTTATACAGTTTTTAAGGGTATCCTGTTTGTATCAACAAGCTCGTCTGAACGAATTATTAGCTTGTTGTACATAGTCATACAAACCGACTGTTTTCTTTTATCTATTTAGTAAAGCCGCGTTCACACATAAACATGTTTAATCAAACTAATTTTTCAAGTTGTTAGTTCTTGTAACTAGCAAGCATAAGAATCTTCAGGACTGAATTCAACTTGAATGGCTATTTTCAAAAATTGTTTGCTATAAAATTTGAGCTGAAAGTCTTGCTGTGCTGAAAAGTAATTTTAAACCTGTTTAGTTAAACAACATTATGATATGTTTAATTAAGCGTTGGTGTGAATGGGGTATAAAAGGTAATTATTGTCCCAAAAGGAATCAACATATTCTTCGGCCTGTGTGTTTTCTATATGCGTATTTCACTACAAATTGTTAATTAATGTATCGATTATGCTTTGTTAAAAACCACAGTTACTGAAAAATGAGTTAATGTACTTACGGGATTGTGGATTATCTAGCGACTGTTTCGTACCAGAGATATTAAGTTTCACGTTATTTACTGTCTGAAAAATGAGTTAATGTACTTACGGGATTGTGGATTATCGAGCGACTGTTTTGTAGCAGAGATATTAAGTTTCACGTTATTTGCTGTGTTTATTTCAACATGAACTTTTTTTTAATCGCCTTTCACACCTTTAGTTTATGAGCGGTTCTTAATTGCCAGACTGACGACTGTTTAAAAACCTCTTAAAAAACTCTTTCTTGAAAACGTCATTGGCTTCATCTGTCAAGTTTACAATTCGGATATCGGTCACGTCGCCTTTCGTGCCCCAGAACATCTCGATTGCATTAAACAGCTGGACTGCACAGACTTCCAGTGGTACTCCAATAATTCCAGTGCCAATGGCTGTTAGTGCAACTGAATTTAATTTTAACATCTTGGCGCAGTGGAGACTGTTGAGGTAAGCATTGCAGAGGTAATGCCGTGATTTCTTTTCATTTTGTCCTGGCCAATCCATTGGCCCAACCGCGTGAAGTACCACCTTGCAGGGAAGCCTTCCAGCTTTTGTCCAAACTGCATTGCCGACTTTAACAGACCCTAGTTTCCTAATTAACTCATCTGCTTCTTCCTGTATTGACGCGCCTCCTGCACGTACAATTGCTCTGCCTGCTAAGCTATCTTTCATGCATAATGCTGTGTTTGCAGCATTTACGATTGCATCAACAGGTTGTTCTGTGATGTTGCCTTGGAAAACCGATACTTTGATGCCAGTCTTAGACACATATTCAACTGAATTCTGTAAGTCACATATTCTGTAAGACACATATTCAACTGAATTCTCTAAGTCACCACGCATGCGACTGCCTAATAGTCGAGAAGCGGAGTTTCTTGCAATAAATGCAGTCTCGCTTGTTCCAGCCCTAGACACACGCTCTAATGAATATTGTAAGTCACCACCAGAGCGACTGCCTTGCAATTGCGGTCGAGAAACGGAGTTTTCAACATTTGCGGTCTCGCCAACACTGTCATCTTTGAAGACTCGAGTTGCAAAAGCTCGCCTTCTTCGACCTTTTCCAGTATCACTTGAAAGATCCAATTGCTTATGGATTTGTTCTTTGGCCGCTTCAACTGATTCGCAGCCACCAAATATTACCCAGTCGTGTGATTCTTGTCCCTGTTCAATAAGGACTGGGAACGTTTCTTCTGTCTTTCTGATTGCAGTTTTTATTTCTTCTTTGTCAGCTGTTTTCTCTGGTTTGATTGTAAGCAAGTCCTTTGTTACTCCTTGAGTAGCACCTTGGTACAATTCAATGAATTCGTTACAGGCATCGTTGTATTTGTCATCATTGCAATTGGCATTGGGTTTGATGGTAAGTTGGGCGTCACCATGAGATACAGATAGGTTCACAGAGAATTCTTCTGAAATGACGTTTAACCTATCCTTGTATACTTTCTTAATGAATCGAATCACTAGTGGGGATGTTTCGTAGGTTTGCACCTCAATTTTGTCTGCAATTAAAGGATTAGAAAACAAGTGTTTTGTGTAAACCAACATAAACAAGCTTGCTACTTGTATTACCTGCATGGCAAATGGACAATGCAACGTGTTCTATATAAGCTTGTTTTGATACATCAAAGAAACTTTTATCTCAAAATCTAAATAAAAATCCCCGGGAATGGTTATATTCTTTTGGGGGAAACTTTAATTTAACTATATATATGTTGAGACAGTGGAGTTAGGTCTGAAACTAAGATAATATCGAAGACTGGCCAAGGGCAGAAAACAAATTCCTTCATGAAAAACATTTTCATCAAGCTGGTGAAGTGCTTTGAAGCTGCTACAGAAACTGTACCAAAGGTTTTAACCATGAACAAGAAAATCAAAACCAAAAAAGTTAGGGGCCTGAATTTCCAACAAGGTTACGTATTAAAGCATGCAAGTAACTTGAAATGCAAGTAGCCTGCAATCCACTACAGTTACTTCATTGAATCAAAATAAATATGAAGCCCGTTAACAAGAAAGGGATCTTCGTGCGGAAAACAAGGTGTCTCATAGACCAAAATAGTGTTTATTTTCAGATGCTCTTAATTGTGTTGTCATTTATTGCACTTGAGTAGTTCACTAAAATGAAGCCAAAAAATAGTTGTTTACTTATTAATCAACTTAATTTGAAAGTTCAGAAGATCTTTGAGTTAATTGCCCTAAACCTAGTCCCCTTTTACTTCCCCTCCCAGCCTGGACTAGAAAACAAAGAAAAATCGAGGAACAAACCATTCAGAGTGTCAGTCTGAACAGCTTTGTTGGCAGACATGTGTGTTGTGGCTGTGTGGGAGTTTAAGTACCTCTGTGTAAAAAACAGCGATTTAAACTGAACCTCTTCCCCTCAACCAAACTAACCCATGCACTTAATTATAACTGTTGCTTTATTACCATACATAGTACTTAATTAGTTACAATTAGAAGAATAGTATAATAAGAACTACAGTTGAACCCCGATAACTCAAACCCTCGGTAACTCGAAGCAAAACTAATGTCCCTTAGATTTGCCTCATATATTTACTGTAATTTTAAGCCCTATAACTCGAACCCCGATAACTCGAAACCCCGCTAACTCGAAGCGATGTTTACTTCCCTTCAAATACTTTGCTTTGTAATTTTACCCTCGATAACTCGAAATCGATTTGTGGATAGATTTTTCAACAAATGTTAAAGTGATATTTAGCGCTAAACATTCTGAAGAGCAGTTACTTTATGGTACTTGTAGTTTTCATGCTTTTGTTTTGTTTTGTTTTGTTTTGTCGTTTTTATGCTCTTACATTGTTAGAAATCTTACAATAAAACATGTATAAGCATAAAACCACTTCAATAAAGTGTTTCTGGTCTTTTTTGTTCAAAACCCCAATAACTCGAAACCCCGATAACTCGAAGTAATTTCAATTTCCCTTGGCAATTCGAGTTACCGGAGTTCAACTGTATAGGCAAAGGTTGTTCAAAAGTAGTAAAAAGTAATCTAGGCTGAGCACCCCAAAATAGAGGCATTACCTAAATGGATAACAGTAATGGATAATAAACACAGTCAAGAAATAGCATTACAAAAGAAATGTAGTAACACATTACTATTTAAGTGGAGCAATCATTATTAAAGAAATAGGAAAACATACGCTACACAATAGACACATCAGTTCAGTACCAGTACTGTTGTATGTAGCGCTCGAGAAGTAGTTCTTTCATTTTTTGAAGGAGTTCTTTCACCTCTCTATTTCTGCGATCTGACTTCGTTTTATCTTCTGTTGAGAACAACATCTTCGCTAGGGCTAATCTGAACTTTCAGTATCAGCGTTGAAATCGGCGTGATCGCGGTGTTTTTTTTTCAATTTAGTGATGCCGTGGAATGTTTTGTTGAAGGTCAAAGAATTTCGTAAAATGATGCCAGAAAATGAAATAAAGTGAAGCAGAATTTCACATATTTGTAACAGATATCAAACTGAAATCAAAACACTGAACAAACTACTGAAAAACCGAACCACAAATATTTCATTACATGTCAAAGTAAGCGGGACTTCAATCCTAAAAGCCTCGAGGGGGGTCAAAT
>JAOEJI010286668.1:0-11810 GCA_025448255.1 Umimayanthus chanpuru | reverse complement strand
TGGATTGGTTGTGACCGGTCCAACTCATCAAAATCTGGGAAAACAACCTCTCTCTTAGTTACACTTGAAGTTAAAAGATCTTCCTGTGCTGGTACACCTTTAAATGTTTTCTTCTGTGGAATATTTATCTTAATATCAACGAGATCAAAAGACGTCGTGTCCACAGGTTCCGTTGAAACTGTTTCCTCGACAGTAGAACCTTCAAATACTTCCAGTGGGATATAAGGGACATACCCATCTCTCTGTTCCGGCACTATTTCTTCATTTACTTCAGAAACGGATGTTTCCTTCTGTTTTGGCTCATGTGGTGCAGCAGGAACTCCCCATATGTGCTCTTCTCTGTATGTTTTGGGCTTCTCAGGTTCTTGAACTGTTACAAGCCAATCAGGCATATCGACTGTTCGTACAACCCTATTTGGTGAAATCACTTCTTCTTGCTTGGCTTCTTCAGGTTGTTTTGGCATATTGATCATCACTGTAACGCCTTTAGGAGATCTCTTCTCTCTTGTAACAGTCACCCTCTTCGTTGTAATAGTTCGTTTCACAACCCTCCTTACTGTCCTTCCTTGATCATCAGTAAATTCGTCCACAATGTCTTCAGGCGATTCATCTTCTGCTGGCTCGTCAGGAGCCTGTTCCAAAGGCTGAGCCTCCTCAGGCTGTATAGGTGCTAATGGGGTTTTCAATTCTACTGTAACTTCCTCTGGCAGTCTCGTCCTTCTACTAATGGAGGTAGTCTTGGTTGTGACAGTGCGCTTCACAATTCTCCTCACTGTTTTTCCTTCTCTGTCAACAAACTCTTCAACCACATCTTCAGTGGGAACGTTTTCGTCTTTGTTTTCTTCATCCAAGGTTGGAAAATCTGGAATAACGATTTTTCTTTTAACAAAAACTGGAACAATGTTTTCTTTTACTTGCTGGGAAGATGATGGAATATCCAGGCGTGGTCTTGGTATATCTATCGGAAATAGCTGTTCAGGTGACGGAATCGATGCTCGTGGACTTACATCTTCAACAGGGACAAACCACCGTGGATGTCTATATCTGCGTTGTACATCTATAACAACGAACTCATCTCCATCCGAGTCTTCTTCTTCCTCTTCCTCATCATCCTCTTCTTCTTCTTCTTCGTCCTCGTCTTGCACTTCTTCACCTTTGGGCTCTTCCAAAGAAATGACCCGATCCTCTCCTGGTTGTTTCGGTTCTTTTGTTTCTAGTTGTTCACTCACATTTTCGGAAACATTTACCTTCCTAGTTACAGTTTTAGTTACAACAGTTCGTCTCACTATCCTTCTAATTTTCCTTCCTGTCTCATCAATAAACTCTTCAACTTCGTCAACGGTAGGTGGTTCTTCAGCACTTGTTTTCTCCAACTCATTGAAATCAGGAAATCCCACCCTCTTACTAATAACCGTTGAAGAAAAGGTTTCCTCCTCAACTGGAACCCCTTCAACAACTCGTTTCCGCGGAATGATAATCTCCACCGGGATGTCATCCACGGGAGGAATGACTTCAGGCTTTCCTGGAGACACTTTTTCCCTGGGTGTACCCTCAAACAATTCAAGAGGAACATAAGGGACTTCACCGACTGATTGAACAGGTACAATTTCCTCTTGTACCAAAGGAACACTTGAATATTTTTCTTCTGGCTCTCTCGGTTGTTCTGGTATGCCCCATACATGTTCTTCCTTGTATGTTTTGGGATCTGGGCGATCTACAGAAGACGCTGGCCAATCTGGCAACTCTACTTTCCGTGAAACTGTAGAAGGAGAAATGTTCTCCTCTTCATGGTCTTCATCAGGTGTACCTCTCTCCCCGGGGACTGCATGTCTCTTTGAAACAGTCACAGTTTTGGTTGTTACAGATCGTCTAATAATTCTCCTCACTTTTCTTCCAGAATTATCGATAAATTCTTCAACTTCGCCCTCTGCTTGTGGTTCCTTTGGTTCTTCTGTTTGCTGCTCTTGGGGTCTGTTGTCTGGTACTGATTTGGTTGGAATACTCAGTTTTACTTTCACTTCTTCTGGAAGCCTCCCCTGAAGTTCTTCTAAAGGTTTCTCAAGAAAAACTGGTAACCCCTTTTCTAAAACGGGCACCCCTTTGATTGGCGGATCGACTTTATTGACGGTTTTAGTGATAGATCGCCTGATGATTTGCCTCACTTTTCTTCCTTGATCATCAACGAACTCTTCGACTTCATCTTCTGCAGGTATTTCCTTGCTAGTTGCATGCTGTAGTGGTTCTCTTGTTTCAGCAGGTTCAGGCTGCTTTGATGGAGCAATTTCAAAAGACATTTTAGGAAACTTGCTCTCACCAAGTGTGACAGTTTTTGTTGTTACCCGCCCCACAATCCGTCGAACCTTGTTCCCTTCATCATCAGTGAACTCTTCAACAAGGTCTTCAGGTTGAGGTTCCCCTTCAAGCACTTTATCTGGTTCCTTTGTTGGCTCTTCCACCTTGTAGGTCTCAGGATGTTTCCTGTCCTTAGATAAAGTCACTGTTCTTGTTGTAATGGTTCGCTTTATAACTCGTCGGATCTTTCTTCCCTGATCATCAATGTATTCTTCAACTGCATCCCCCTCGGGTTGAACTTCAACTGGTTCTAGTGGATAGTTCATTTGTTCTTCCACAGATTCTTTCCTTTCAGGTTCAGGTTCAGGTTCAGTTGAAGAGTCAATCTCTGTCGATAAGTCCCCAGGAGGCCTTTGACTCTTGGTGACTTCGACAGTCTTGGTTGTTATTACCCGCCTCACAACTCGTCTCACTCTTCTTCCTTGGTCATCAATGTACTCCTGCACTACATCTTCAGTTGGGGGTTCTTCATCTCCAACCTCCATTGGTTCCACACCAGGCTGCATTTCAGTGGTCTCTTCTGGTAGAGATTGTTGTGGTATTGCTAGTTGCACAGCTACTTGTCCAGGCAATCTTGCACCTTTGGTGTAAGTCACAGTCTTTGTTGTGATTCTCCTCTTTACAATACGCCTAACTTTTCTCCCTTGGTCATCCACATACTCTTCTACCACATCTTCTGTTGGTAACTCTTCTGGCTGAGATTCACAGAATAATCGCTTCTCGTTTTCCTTTTTTGGTTCATAGTCCAGTTCATTTAATGCAGCTTCCATAAGATCTTCAGGAGTAGGTGTGTCGGCCCTGTCTTCAACGGGGTCCATTGGTTCTTCAAAAGATTCTACCCTTTCAGGTTCAGTTGAAGGGATAAATTCTGATACCTCCATCGGAGCCCCTTGATCTTTAGTGACCATGACAGTCTTGGTTGTTATTACGCGCCTAACAATTCGTCTCGCTTTTCTTCCTTGATCATCAATGTATTCTTCCACTACATCTTCAGTAGGAGGTTCTTCGCCAATCTTGACTGGTTCTAAACCAGGCTGCAACTGAACTTCTGCTTCCTCTGTTGGTAAAGACTCTTGTGGTGTTACTAGCTTCACGGTAACTTGTTCAGGCATTTTTGCACCTTTTGTACGACTCACAGTCTTGGTTGTTATTGTTCTTCTGACAATACGCCGCACCTTCCTTCCATGATCATCCACATATTCTTGAACCACATCTTCTGTAGGCAATTCTTCTGACCGAGCCTCTTCAGGAAATGATACAGCAATACCTGTTTTTTCTTCTGGTTCTTTTGGTTCATAGTCTAGTTCGCCTAATGCAGCCTCCATCAGATATTCAGGTGTAGGTGAAGATCTTCTCTCGTCTTCACTCTCATCTGACCAAAGTTCCTCTGGCTTCTTAGGTAGTGCTGGTGCGTCTCTCCTTACAACTTTTGTGGTTATTGTTCGTCGTTTCACAACTCTCCGTACTCTCCGCCCTTTAGCATCAATGTATGTTTCCACTTGCTCTTCAGGCTCTGTCACTTCTGGTTTGCCATTCGCAACTGGGACAGGTTCATTTTCAGGTGATTCGACCATCGTAGATCCCTCGGGCAAAGTTTCACCAGGTCTTAGCAAAACTCTAACCCCACCATCTCGCACAAAAGTTCTTGTAGTGTAATGCCTTCTTATTATCCTCTTCACCTTCTGCCCTTGATCGTCGATATACTCCTGCACTTCATCACCTGGCTCAAGTTGGAATCCTTCAGGCAACTGCTGTCCTTCTGCTAGCTGGGGGTTTGGAATCATTATTCTCTTGGTTGTGATTCTTTTTTTGACTATCCGGCGCACCCGTCGACCTTGGTCATCTATAAATTCCTCGACCTCATCCTGTGGTACTACTTCCCCCTCTTCAGGTACCACACCTTCTGTCATCACAGCAACTGGTTCTGTTTCTAAGGACAGCGGTTCACAAGATTCAAGCACTGGTCCCCCTATTCTTTTAATGACTGGCTTCTCGTAAAGTGGATCGCCAAACTGAAAGCCAGAACCATCGTGAGATTTGTTTGGTTTCTTTGCAGGAGGGCCAGCAAAAGACTCCAGCTGTTTTGCCCGAAGCACTTTAACATCCACGCCAAAGCCTCCGATGCCTTCAGGTTTAGTTGTAGGTGGTAATTGTTCTCGTTTCTCCCCAGTTCTAAAAGGCTTGTCAACAAACCTGGTTGAAACATCGCCAGGACCGCCACTGATGTCCCGAGATGGTGCACCAGAATGTCTGACAGTTCGAGTGGTAGTTGACGTGACAGTTTTCCGAATGACTCTCCTCACCTTTCGGCCATCTTTATCAATATACTCTTCAACAAAATCTTCGGTTTCTGGTTCTCCTGCTTCGTTTGTCTCTTCTGCTCCTTTTGCTTCATCTTCCTTCTTTTTTCTCCTAAACCAATTGGACGGCCACCATGAAGCCATACCGTCAGCTTGCTCCACAGGCTTGGTTACACCAGTTTCAGCTTGTTCTACCGTAACACTACTAGCTATAGCCTCTGCTTCAACCAATGGTATTTCCTGAATAAATACAGTAATAATTAAATGAAACACACCTTTTTGTTTCTTCCTGTTTACTTTGTCTATTTATATTTTCTGAAATTACAACACGTATACCAAAAATACTCGACAAAAATAACAAACCAAGTTTGTTTCTCTCAGTCACGGTTTGGTTTTTACTTTACTTTCTTTGTTGTTGTTGTCTGCATTTTTTTTATTTTCTCTTTAATTTTGTTTGTACAATTACGTTACAACAACAGAAAATGTATTAACAGCAATGTAATAAGTCAAAATAATTAGTACCAATTTGCACTTTTACATTAGTTTATTGACTTTGTTTGTGCAATAATATCGCTAAACAAATAAAAACTACGCTGATAGCAATAAATACCTATTTGCATTTTAGCGCGATTCTAAAAATCAGATTTTGTCATGAACTTGAGAAAACCAAAGACGATGGTACCTTCAAAATATATTTTGATGTCAGTGAAGATGAAAAACCCTCTTGCACTTCACTATGTATCAGTGTTTCTCTCTAGAAACTATCATATTTTACGCTCACAAAACCTTAGAAAAATCTCAGTTGAAAAACACTGTTGCTCTCAAATAAGACTTTAGTATTCGCTTAGTTCGTATTGACATTAAAAAATCGATGTACTTCTGCTCGACTTTGATTATCCGGTATGCCGCCATTTCGAATCGTGACGTAAACAAAACTGTGTGTTGCCATATTGGTTGAAATACCGCAGAATTCAGAAAGTAAAGGCCTCCCCGATAGCAGCGACCCCCCTCCCCCACCATCATATAGAAATTTTATGTTTCAGAGACTGCTAAAGGAAACCCGAAAGCAACGATCCTCCAAAAGCAACGATCCCCTTTTTTAAAAACATAAACGTAAACGCTCCGAGCTCAAATCTTAAACTTGAGAAGACAGATGGCGAGAGTAAAGAGACAGGATGGCTGTGGGTAAAAAGTGAAAGGCAAAGAAACTTTAGCAAAACTAATGACAACGCAATAAAGGTATCATAATTTCTTCAAACGTTTCAGTGAGTCGTGCACATTTTTCTATGTTTTCAAACAAATTTTGATATCCAAAATTACCCCACCCCCCTGAAAAAAAGTAACGACCGCCAGAAAGCATCGTCATCCAAGCGCTCGGTCGTTACTTTCGGAATTCTACGGTACCAGTTAAGGGTCCAAAACAAACCAATGAATGGAGCTTTGAATGGTTATCTGATCCAGGGCTATTCAGTTAACATCCGACCATTCATGCGTGACACGATATAAACGGCATCCCACTTCGCGGCTGTTTTTGAAGCTGAAGTAATTGCAACAAACGCGGCGGCTTACGCTTGCAAACAAAAACAAAATTTGTTATCTGTTTCTAACGGTAGTTTTCGTTTTTGTTTCAGTGTTTCAGCTTCAACGCTAGAGCTTACAAACACAAGAAAAAGCTGTCAAGTGACAAAATTCATTCATTTACTGGTATAACTTCCCGCGCAAGAGAGCGTGGAACTCCAGCTTGAAAATTTTCTTGCTTTTCTTTTCTGTACAAAACAAAATTTTGCACCTTTTCTTTACCGTTTCAGTATATAATTAAATTAAAGGGTGAATATCCATAACTAGTCATTTCCACTTCGGGGAATAATATTCAACAGTCAAGTTTATTATGACAGTAACCATCCACTTGTACACCACAGCCAGAAGATCATTTTGAAAACAGCCATTAAACTTGAAAAAATCCTCGGAGACCCGACACTAATCTAAACACATGGAAATGCCGCACAGAAAAACCTTCAAACAATGCAAACAAGTTATTTCTCAATAAATAGATTTTGAAATAAAACTGCTAACTGAATGAAAACCCGGATGTTCCACATTACAAGGCTAAGCCCCTCTTTTCACGCTTCGAGGCTCGAAATTGAAAGTTTATATTTTGCAACGATTCTGTATCATGTCTCATGGTATCTAGTGAAAAGCAAGAAGACCACTATTACTTCTACGTTCCGAAGTCTGTCTACATACACAAAGACTCTGTTCTACAAATGTGGACATCTGGAGGACTGCACAAAACATTTCCACTACAATATCTGCACTAGTCCTCTGCCTGTGAAAAATAAAATAAGAAACAAGCACAAGAAAATTAAACAACAAAGAGAAGACAAAGAGGAGTGTTCCATCTCGTTGCAAATTTAGTAGTCTTGACTTTCCCACGTTATTTAAATTTCTTACGTTTAGCCTTATCTTGTTTCACAAGTGTGAATAATAATAATAATAATCTTTTATCAGGAAGCTCTCTCACTAAAAGTGATTGCTGGCACTTTCGATAGATTAACAACATAGTGTCATGCGACGAACATATAACACACACTACTGAACTACATCAAGCTGCTCCTTTAACAGAACGTTGCTCGAAAACAAAAAAGTTGACAAAAAGTTAAAAAAACTGCCGAGTATTTTATGGCCAGGCATATTCATCTGATACGTCAATTAAAGTCGCGTTTCCTTCATTAACATTTCTTTATACGCATTTTTGGTGTTTTATGGCCTCAGCGATATCGCCTAAACTGATTCCCATAGACAAAACGCACTTAAGCAAGTAAAAGCAACGAAAAGAAGTTGGACTCAATAAAACTAGAGACACAAACATTTTGTTTGTTCGAAACCGAGATTTAGGGTGCATTGGTTTGGGATATTCCAAACAATCTTATTCCAGAACAACAATACAGTCCGAGTATTCTGTCTCCTAAGTAGAATATGCATGACATTATCAAAAATAACAACAAAATAATTATCTAAATTTAGTAATGAACTGAACAAAATAATTATGTAATTATGTAACAAACTGTAGATTTTACCGTTTGTCTATTAAGATAAACTACAGTGGAACCCCGGTTTAACGATATGTCAAGGGGGCGTTTAAATTATATCGTTAAACCGAGATATCGTTATAGCCGAATTTCTGGTTTAACGATATTGTGAGAAAATTTCTAAAAATATCGTTATACCGGGATAAGCCTAAGGACATGGAGGATAAGGCAGACAAAGCCGCCTAAAATCCGTCAATTAACATTGGCTACTGGAGCGTAGAAAGACCACTCATGACTGTTGACAGAAACATTGATGATAATCATTACTGATGTGATAAAAGTATGTTTTGTTATACTACATTAGCGTTTCCTGTGGTCTGTGATATTGATTTTATCGTTATAACCGGAAATATTTTGCGCTCGGTCAACGACATTCCCATCGTTAAACCGGGAATATCGTTATACCGAAGATCGTTATACCGGGGTTTTGTCCCGTACATTTTACTATAACTTTTGCTAGGCAAATGAATGTTGATCGTTATACCGGGAATATCGTTATACCGAAGATCGTTAAACGGAAGTTCCACTATAGACTGATCTAGCTCACAAATGAACGCTAATTTTATTCAGATCTAGCTTCGGCTTTCCGGGGGGGGGGGGAGGGGGAGAGCACACCCTTCCCCCTTCTTTTTTAACTTCGAAATATAAACGCTTTTTTCTATAAAATTTGGCTGTAACGTGTTCTTTGAACAAGGCTTATGTGTTTAGTTTAATCGAGCATTCACTTGTCCGTATTCGGGTTTTAAAATCGAGAGGTGAAAATTGATAAATAGATATTGAATACCTCCATGTAAATCCGAACGTTGATACAAAACCTGCTATCAATCTTTCGCCAGGCGGCGCGACACACTTCCGCCAATTCCGTGACTTCAGGAAAATGGACTAGTACGAGAACATATTCCTTTTGTTCCGTTTTCACGGAAGCGTTCGGCGTCAGCGAGGCAGCATTTGGGCTCCGCTATCAAACCATTCCGCTATTGAAACCCTTTTCGAAAAGTTTCGTTTCGGTCTGTAAAAAAACAACACGCTGAACCAAAATGCTTCGGCTCCATGCGGAAAAGCAGAAACAACACTGCAGTATTGTATTTCTCTTTTTAAAAAATTATCATTGTATACATCTACATTTAACATTCCCAAGAGACCGACTCCCTTAATTGACCTGCGCAGCCAGAACGTGGGAAAAAATCAGTTTGAAGCGAATCAATCAGCCTCTATTCTGTTGACAGCTTTCAGAAGCTTTTAGAATTATTTTCTTTATGTTTCACCACAACGCACGACAATATAAACACTCTCTTTTGTAAGAATCTTTTTCATGAGAACGCGAAGGTGAAAACGCCCAAAACTCAAAAGCTAAGAACATGCCAAGAACATACTCGAGACTGAAGAAAGGCGAAAACTTTCTATTTTGGATACTGTACAAAATCATGGGAATAATTTGACGTTTCTCGGCTAAACTTCGTCAGTTCAACATCGCCAATAGACATAGAGTTTGTTTTTAAGTATTTTTAATTTATTATATTGTTTTCTTGTTGGCCAGGGGTAGCATCTAATTAATATAGCGTATTTTTGCTTCCGGTTGGTTTGTGCGAATGGAAAAAAAAACAAATATACACCCACACTGGCCACAGTCAATACTAACACTTATGTTTAGGAACGTTCAAAGAACAATTTAGGTTGAAATCCTCAAAATATTTAAGAATATCCAGCCTCAGCCCAAAAGTTAAAAAAGCAGAGTGTAATGCAGACCTACGTCGCAGTTTTAAAATATTGTAGACTGATCTGTTAATCCTTTGACCAGTGACGCTTTTAAAGCCATATGCGTGACTGAGACGAAACAAGAGTTCTTGTGTCAAGGAGAAACCCGCTGGTACTTGGCTTATAGTTTCTAAATTTAAACCTCTTTCACGCGATAATAATTATGGTACCTGGAACTACCAGAACTATCCAGTTTTTCCGGTTGATAGCGTTCTTCTCCAGAATGCAAATTATCTGATAAATTTTGAATTATTTAATATCACATTTAATTTTTGAAAGTATTTCTTGCATCCTGCTGTGACTTATCCTAAAGCAAATATTTCTTCTCTGTTTGTACTTTCACTATTTCAACAAAGTTTATCAGAGTTTAAAAAGTAAACAATAAGAAATCGTGCTGGTACGCGATGGATTATTTTAATCATGTAGAGATTGTGCATGTGCATTTTATCATGCCTGGAGAATTATTCCTCGAAAATTCAGCTGTTCAGGCCAGACCTTCTTTCTTCCAGGGTTCACAGTAACTACATACGCGAACCAAATGACAGTTCTGATACATTCAGAATGGCTTCTCAGTTAAAGACTGAATCACGAATTTCCGGAATGCTCGCGCCCATTCAATACGAGGGATAAACAATCTAATGCAAAAGTGCAAACGGTACTTTCAATATACAATCTCAAATACAAGTCACTCTCTACAGTTTCCGTTTCAGGTAGAAACATAATAAAGTTACAAAACCTGGCACTGACAACGTTTGCAAATGAAACAACAACTCTAAAATACCGCGTTTTAAATAACATCTACGGAACAAGTTGAATATTAACTACTCGTACACAGAAATAAATACCTCGTGTCCAAAACGCCCAGCAGAGCAGTTTGCTCTCGCGTCCGTAATTTTTCAGCTTTGCAGCGAGACCGCGAGATACAACCATCTACACGGTGCTTATTGCTAACCAAAGGCAACGCAAACACTGACGAAAAATGTGACAATCTGCAGTCGGTTCGACTAGGATCCGAGCACGGACACGTACACTCCAATATTCCATCGGAGATGTTTTCAATCTGAGCTGATTGTAAGCATTGTTATTCAAATTTTGGAACGTTCGAGACAAAAGCGCGACAAACGCCAGTGAATCGTGTCCAGTGCTAATAAGTGGTGTTCACACAAACAGAAGTCCAAGGAAATCAAAACTCACATTTTGCTTTTTTTTCTACGCAAAAACACTGACCTCTAGTAAGCCCTAAAGTATCGAGTTTCTATCTCTGCATCTTCAGACAAAACTTTTGGCAGCTGCTAAAGCAAAAGGACGCCTAAACAGTGTAGATGATGGAAAATACATCGATTTGTATCTTCCCCTCCCCAAGACAGAAAGCATTAAAATAAACCATTATGCTTTGTAACAATAGTTTAAGCGCTTGTCATTCAGCAGTTGAGTCAATTAGAAAAAAAAAACAATTGAAAAACACTCTCGTGTTCAGTATTGGCTCTGTTTTCTCTTTATAAAGGCCATAACACTCAAGTCACCGCAGTTTTCATAAGTCTGACCCCAAAGTCAAAGGGCTCCACCGCCGACTCACCACATGTTTCAACGATGGAACTTGCCAAGAACAACAAGGAACTTCCCTTCTTGTGACTCTGTCTTTCTCACATGAAATTTCTTGTTTATACAAAACTGTTCAACTTATCTTACAAGCCTCAATCTATATCCATATATTTACTCGAATAGTAGGATCGCGATAAGAGGATAATAATTGATCGACTTCCGCCCGGCCGCCCTCCACTTCCGGTTTTCTACTTTTCTGGGAACATTGTATTTCTGTATTCTCGAAGGTTTTACATAACAGGCGCTTTATGTCTTGTGACACGCTCTGATATGCTTGATTTCCTGGCACTGAAATCTCTTTCCAGTGATTCCATGTTGGACAAATTGATCAAATCTTCATTAAAATCAGATGTCGTGAGATTTTTAACTTCGATAAAATTACAAACAACATTTCTTCAATCCCCTTTAGGAAAGGTCTCGGATACGATCATTTACCTAAAATCTGTAGCAACCGTCTTGAAATATACGGCGTCTATCATACCTGTAAGACTGAGTTTTTCTAGAACACTAAATCATTTTCAGTCGCATGAACGTCTCAAACACACAGAAATATGAAAAATTACTTACTTGGTTATTCTATCCACAAACTGATAGCTGATTAGCAATATGGAATCTCACCAATATATTAAAATTGTTTTCCTAGCGTTGTTTAGAAACCTTAACAGGCAGGGGAATGCAAAGGGTGCGAACGCCGCCTCCACCCCCACCCACC
>JAOEJI010286446.1:0-11814 GCA_025448255.1 Umimayanthus chanpuru | reverse complement strand
GTGCCGGCACGAGCTTGGCCAAAACAAAGCTATCTCCTACGATTCGTGACATACCATTTTAGAAATCAAAAAGGGTGCTGTTAAAATCTTTCCAAGTGTAAACAGAAGAGCTATCCGTTATGTTTTTTACAAATGTAGGAAAGCACTTACGAAAGCATTACGGTAGAATGTAAAGGCAAGCCTAAATCAGTAAATGTCTAATAATTTTAATGCACTTTAGCTGTCATGACAAATATATTAAGTCAAAATCTCCTTAAATATTATATGTTTCGGTGACCCCAACAAAAGAATTTAATCTTTAAAAATCTGTTGTTTTGACGCAATGGCCTTGGTGAGACTCAAAAAGACAGCTGTTATTCTGAGTTCGTATTAGTTTGTCGTAAGACATATGAACAACTATCCTAAAAAGATTTTCCCTGTGCATTGGTGCATGTCCAAACCGAAAGGGATTGTGGGTTATCAAAACCAAAGGGGAAATGCAAGCTTCTACGTCGAAAATTACAAAACTGGACAATCGGCTAGTTTTTGACATCAAACACAATCTTTCTGTGTACCAAATGGTAAAAAACTAATCCATAATTCAGCTTAGTGCGTACAAAGTGTGTACGATTAGAAAATGCACAAGACAACCGTTTCGAAACAGCTGTATGCTTAAAAGTCCACAAACTAAACAAACATCGAACACGCGCACAGTCAGAAAGATCAGTAATTATGAAGCATATCCGCGGGCGAAGACTGTAAACAGACTCAAAATAAAATAAGAAAGGGGAAAAATGGGGAAAAATAACTTTTTAAAATAAAAACAAACAGCTTCCACATTGGAAAAACATGTTTGTATCGTTGATATATTTCAGATTTTCTTCTTACCCACTCGATAAATGTTTGGTCATTTGGTCAAACAAATACCTGTCAGTCGCTACTTTCCTTATTGGACAAAACTATCCGTTAATGAGTACACCGCAGTCAAAATACACTAAACATTGGTTCAAGCTGTTAAGCGAATTGGTATCAATAAAAGCACTCCAAATTTAATAACACAGAGAAGAAAGAGTTAATTCGGATTTGAACTGTAATATGCATGCTATAATGCCCCCGAAGCTGACCATTTTCAGCGGGAATATGAACAAAAATTTGCATTGATTTATTCATTCGTTTCACTAAAACATTTTACTAACATCTATGTTGTCTTTCGGTTTTAAGGAAGAATTACAAACTGCCACAGAATTCCTTTCAAACTGAAGTTGGTTTATTTTAAAAGTCGTTTCCACATCATAAAATCTATTGGTTATTTTATTTCAGTTTAATTCCATTTTATTAAGACACGGTGTTGTTCTTATGAGACCCACGATATGTTTTCAATTACTTGTTTAAACTCCTTTATAACTGAATTGAACACAACGAGTCCCTCACCCTTGTCATCTTATCCCTATTCTTTTTTTATAACAACTTTTTATATAAGATCATGAGGCTGAAGGATGCCCAAAATTTAAGATTATGCTAAGAACAAACTGTGGCTGAGGAAAGGTGAGGAACTTTTGTTTTGGATACAGGACAAGATCGTGGATATGGTTTGTTTCTAGGCTAATGTTCGTCAGCGCAACATCGCCTTTAGTGTTGTTACATGTTCAACTTTGTTTTACTGAAACCGTTTTTGTAAATTATTTTATTTCTTATTGCCGGGCGCAGCCAGGATAGCGGCCAATTCAGTAAAGCGTATTTGTGCTTCCGGTTGGTTTTAACGAATGCAAAATAACAGCTGCACACCCAATACTAACAATTAAGTTTAAGAACATTTGAGGCTGAAATCCTCAAGTTATTTAAGAACATTCAGCCTCAGCCCAAAAATGAGACGTTCTTATAAGGAAAGTGTATGGATTTTAAAAAGTAATACATTTAGTCTTTGATTTTTTTATAACTTGACACAAACCAGTTTCTTTTCATATTTAAAGTTTTTCGTTTGATGACTTTTGATATCACCTAGAATTATATAATAAATATATTACTTTATTTAAGTGTCATAGTAGTTAGAATTATTTTTAAATTCGGAAGTATACAAACTCGGCGACATAACAAACTGAAGTATTCAAATAAATGATAGCGTATGTTCTTATTGTGCGTATGTGTGTGTGTTTAAGTATTTAGGTGTATGTGTATGTATATGTATATGTATATTGGAGAAGAGAGAGAGAGAGAGAGAGAGAGAGAGAGAGAGAGAGAGAGAGAGAGAGAGATTTACAAAAACGTTGAATGCCGAGAAGCAATGTGGAATTTTCTGCAAGTATTAAGGAAAAAGGTAACAAACAGATTGACACCGTCCACCTTCACAAATTATATTCATTTCGGTATCTGTGTTAAATGCAATAGTTGACAAACCGTTAACACACAGTATGACTATTTTGCAAAGGAAACTGATAATGCGGTGCTTTTTTGAAATTATGTTTTGTCGAAAGCCGTAACTTATGTTGTAAGTTTTAAAATAACTGAAATTCAAGAAAAGTTCGTACTGAAATGCTAATCAATCAAGGCTAAAGAGTATTCTACGTTTTCTTTACAATATTCTTTTTGAGATTTCCATTTTTATTGCAGAAATCCGTCTTACTTTGTAAGCAAACCACGATAGTTTCCATTTAAACCTTCATTATGGCATTACAAAGAACTGCCATAACTGATTTGTCAGAATATGAATAAGTTGAACGCCACTTGTGCTTGTTTTTTTTGTGCTACGTTTCAACAAATAGTTCGTGTTTACTTGACAGCTCCCACAGAGCTTTGTTGATCAACTTACATCACTAGTTTCGTGCATGCACCGGTAATTTCACGGTTCCAATTGTGTGTAACGAGCTCTTCAAGTTTCAAAAGTTTTTATCAGTTTAGAAAACAAAAAATGTGCGTATGAATTTGTAATGTCTGCGTCTTGTGTCAGCTAAACTTAGAACATGCACCTATCCTATATGTGCCTACGTCTGGGTCATTAGCTGTGTTCTTTTTTTCAGAATCGGTTTGTTCCTGTCTGTGTCTTTGTCTATGTCTGTATTTGCATCTGTGTGTCTCTCTACCTCTGTGTGTGTGTATATGTCAGGGTCTGTGACCGTGACTTTGACTGTGACTCTGTGTCAGTTCACTGCCAAAAGTATTTTTCATTGTCGATAGTATTGTTTGGTAAACAACAACAACATTTATTTAAACACCATTCGTTTACAGGAAGCAGGACTAAGAAATATAATACAGGAGTAGGGTGTTTGGCTGCCTAGAATAACTATGTAAGCTAATCGAGCTAGGCAGCTCACTCAGAGATTTTATATATAGCAAACTGTGGTTTTAAACACTTTAATAGATATGCAAATGGCACAAACATAACACAGACAAAAGGGGCAAAATGAAAGAAAAAAAGGAAGGAGCTGAAGGAAAAAAGTTTATTTAATATGAGGCAATTCTGGCATTCTCAATTTCACGTCCACTGTGTGGTAAAAGATTCAATTATATTTCCTTCTTCATCGACTTGTAGTTGTAGGTACTGCAAGTTTCGTGTTGGCCTAATGCTTCTGTGACGTTTATCACAACACTGGCTGCGAATTAAAGTCAACGCTTGAACAAAAGAATAAACATGTTTATCTCGAACCGGTATAAACTGCACAACCTACACAAACACCGTGTTTTGTCGTTTTGTGCCCCCACATTTAAAAATATTTTCGAGTTTGAGGAAATGATACTACGTGCCTTGCAGTTGCAGGAATTAAATCTCATTTGCAATTAGTAAGCTAATTCTGTAAGACACGTCCTAGCAGTCGTTGTAGACTGTTCCATTTCCTTATTGAGTTTTGAAATCCTGACCCTACGTTTTGTAAATTGCTTTGTTTACGTTTCTGTGTTTTTCTTCTACGGATTTTGCGAGGTTATTTTTAGCTAGCTTCATAGGTTAAAAATTTGGTTGTATATTAAAGTGAACTTGTCTTAGTTTTTCCACTTTGTTCCGAACACATTTGTTAAAATGCACCCGAATCAAATTATCTCTATAAAGCTATTTTGGGTGTCAAGTCATGCATCTGTTTTAGGTCAAAAGTTTTCTTTTTTCGTGTAAATGTATTATATTAAATGGTTCAAGCACGATGTTGTTGTTGTTCCTCGAAGTATATAGAAATATATTCTTATTACAATGATCTGATAAGTACTCTTTAGGCCGTTAAACAGAAACAATACAAAACTATGCATGTTTATAGAATCAGCCTCTGTGAAAATTAATTTAAATGTAACCAAGATATCATCAGTGAACTATTCTTGATTACAGAATGTCTACTACTTGGGCCGAATGATTGTTCTTAGTCTTTTGAGAAATTTTACCTCAATAATTCCTAAACGACTTCTTTATTTGTTTTAGTTCGAAGATGTTTTTTAATTGTGAATCGTAATATATCTGTGTGTAGGTTTCAACAACATTTAACTTTCTCCTTCACATAAATGAACAGCTTCGTATAAAAGAACTAGTTATACCTAGCAAAGCATTTCTGTACAACACGTGCTTGTTGTACTTACAAATGGACGGTTCTGTTTGCAGGGCGAGCTGGTTATACCGAAATAAACGACTCTGTTCGACCAAAGTGTGACAGTGGCAATAAGTTTGCTTTTTCAAAATATTTAAACTCGTTGCTACCTATCCACTGTCAAAGAAGAGATTAGGAATTTTAAAAAAATTGTTTCACTTTTCCTCTGCGTTATCAGATCAAACAAACCGGTGATTTTAATTAGTTGAATTTACGTCAAACAGCACATGCTTTTTCTAAGAATTCAACGATATCGCGGATACACAGTGGGATCTATGAACGCCGTTTCTTATTAACAAAACAACTTGGCCAACAACAAATTAATATTAAAACGTACATAACAGTAAAATAAAAATTTTATTTGTATTTTGCGGGCCTCCCACTCATAAAAGGGCAACCACTATAGCTTCGCTGACGTCATTTGGATCCATTTTAAATCAAAACTGGCTGATACGTAATTGTGGTTAGTTTAAAAAAAGCCTACCACGTAAATCATAATATGAAATATAATATGTTAAATTATTGTAAGAACAAATTTTTTAAATTAAATTTGGAAGTTAAATCAGAAAATCTGAGATGGAAGTTTTAAACTTTTCCACTAGAATGCATACGATTTGTGACAGAATGCCAAGATCTTGGAGTGACCCAATCTTTTCTTAAACTATTTTTGGCAAACTTCAGATTCAGATTTATGAATGGTTAATGTTTTTACCTTACATACATCAGAGTTTGAAATAACCACAAAGTATTTATCAAGTTTTGCAGCGTTGTATTCTTATTACATAACTAGTTGTTTGTAATTTTTTATTTTTTCGTTCTGAAAAATTAAGAACACAATTACATTGTAATTTCCTAAACCAACTGAATTTAGTGAAAAATTCTTAACTAAATACAGAGAAAACTTAGGACAGATCAATTAGAACAAATGTGTTCACAACCCGTACCCAAATTGAATAGCACACGAGCTAGTGTATTTTGTTTTTGTTTTTCTGGTAATTTCCGTAGGTGTCTAAAATTGACGCATTGCAATCGACAGTGTCCTTGTCCTGTTGGATTGTTAATTTTGTCGCTTCTGTTTTAACACTTTTTATTTTACAATGCATGAAGAAAAGTTGCAAAAATTTTGACACCGCTTTTACCCATATTCCATTCCATGCATAGCATGTAATATAAATGTAAAATACCATATCATATCTTATCATTTGGCATGGTATATAGCACTATGTTATGCTATATATTTATATTATTTATTTTATCAGTATTCACATTTTTAAATGAGCTCTTAGTTTTAACTCATCAATGTAGTGTGTATAAACAAAATATTCAATGCAATAGCATATCAACTCGGCTCAATCCATGTTTCGTTTGTTCAAAACGCAAACGAAAAGTTGCCAGTGTTGCAATTAAAGCACATGAAATACACTCGATGACTCATGTTCTCCGAAGAAACTCATTACCAGAATAATGAGTATAGTAAACAAACATAATTTACGAACTAGTAACTGCCTCAAGTTTTGCAGCCTTTTACCAACGTTTTTCCAACAACACTGAAACAGTTTGCATGAAAAGCATCAAAGTAAAAGATCCTCATTGTGAATCATTTGTAGCAGAGCAAAACATAAAAAAACGTCTAAAGATGCACTGCATTTCAAAATAAAGATCAGTTTTGCTTTATCTCAAAGTTCCTACTCGGTTTACTATCGGTTACACTGAAAACAAAACACTTGTTTGCAAATTTCGCATCAAGAAAGACAGCTGAAAATAATCTAAACAAGCTGAATAAATCCTTGCCGTAGAGCCTCCAGAAATTATCCTCAGTCTTCGACAAAAAATAAATTGGAAAAGAACTGATTACCTGTACTTGTTCCTGTGGTTGTATAGTATTCCACACAAATGTTTATCGTTCCATATTATTGTTGTAAATGGCCATAATTCCTGTATTTTTAGAATATATTTATTATTTATATCAACTTTTTTTACTTAAATAAAAAGTAACGAGTTTCATTTGCTAGCATATAGTTTTTATTGTTCCAGATGACCCAAACTTCTCATTGATTAGAAATCTTATGCCTACAAGGTATAAGTACGATTTTGTTCTGTTCTGTTCTTATTAACTATCAGTCAGCTTTTTGCATGGTTTAATTGCATATCTAGGTACCATGTGTTGACAAAACTAGGCTTTTGGAATGATTGCATGCAAAGCATACGTTGAAACATGACAGAAACAGTTACTAATAGGAACTGATGTAAGATTTTGTACAATCATAAAATTCAAACTAAAAATCCAAAAGTCTTTATGATAAAGAAGTATTTATCTGCTTTTATGTATTATAAAATACTTACATATTGACCCTTGAAGATTTCAGCGATTTGGAGAAACGCCAATGTTTATTCAAGGGGAGGAGAAGGTTAACTGAACCGTGATTTTTAAAATTGTTTCAGATAAGAACTCGCTATTGGCATACAAGTGGGCTTTGGACTAGGTATTTAATTTACTTTCCGTGTTTGAGAAGTGTTGCTATGACAGCAGTCGTTGGACAACACGTCAGCCATCTCTGCCACTTTGGATTTACGAAATTCCACTTTTAGCAAAACTGCAGCAAATCGTCTCAAAAAACGGAAAACTGTATTTAGTTTTATTTAATTTTTAGTGTGTCTTTAAACAGAAAAAATCAGGTTTCAGTAAAATCAAATAGGAAAAAATCCAAGAATAAAACAAAATAGAACAAAAAAAAATTTTTGTTGAAAACTTCCTGTTTTTTGTTCAAACTTTAACTAGATTAATCGATTTTGTATAAATCATAAAAGATGACGTCATCGAATTAACGTCAAAGGAAGTACTCTTAATGGATGTCTAGGTATTGCCGATCAAAATATCATCTCTCTCAAAGCAAGGTACAACTCTTCAAACAATCTCGTCCCCAGGGCTTTTCCATTAGTTATCTTATTGTCGCAAAAAATAACCGAGATAACAAAAGAAAAAGCCTGGAAACGAGGTTGCTCTTCAGACTTTCTGATTTAGTATACATGTATTTATCTTTGTTCAAAAAGGAGTATGTCTACAAAGTTTGTAACTTAACGAATCAAAGATTCCTTTATAATAACCCTATTAAGACCGCGTTTTTTAGAGTTCCTTTGACTGGGTTTGTTGAAAGTACCCGCGGCATATAAATCTAGTAGCTTTAGCGCTGTTCATACCAGAATTCTGCTAATTATTTAATTATTTAATTACACAAATACAGTAGTCACTAACTACGCCAGTTATGTCGTCACATGACGTCAGAAATCCGTCATCTTAGATATTTGGCGGCCGTCTTGTCGGCTATCTTGGATTTTCTATGACAGCAAAAAGTCTTATTTGAATCAAATTATTTAATTAGTGGCAAACTGTTGGAATGAACTTTAATTACCAAAAACTACAATTTTTGATTGGTTCAATACTCTCAGGTTATCATGTATGATACTCACCAGTTTGACTTTAAACCGAGAGTTAAACTTCCTAATCCTTCTGCTTTACGTCTGATTCTGTTCGGTTTACACTAAATTCTAGTTGGTTTGAACAAAATTAAAATGAAGAAGCACATTTTAAATTCGTATTTAATAAAAAAAAACATTTTCAAGTTACCCTTGTTGGATACGAGATTCAGTCCAAAACATTAAGGTAAATTGTGGTGGTTATATACGGCGCTTTACACGTAATATATCAAAGCACTCTCCGATAGAACGTTGAGAGACTAGTTAGACGAATGACTTAACTTCTTGTTCCACGGACGGTGTTGCGAAAGAAGGTCGCCCAAAGTTCAATCCTCGACCAGGCCGGGGATTGACCCCGGAACCTCCTGGTTAGCTGTCAGAGATCTTACCAACTGCATTAACCTGGCGCACATTTTGTACGCCTAGACCTTTGGCTGTCTATCACCTCATATCCAACGGTTGTTCGTGGAGAAGTTCTTAAATATTTGCTATTTTTTGTGGTTCAAGGTGAAAAGCTGATTGAGCTTTGAAGTTATGACGTTTACAATCAAAATTTGAAAAATGCTGATGTTGTCAACTTTCCCAAGCTTTTATTGTCCATCTAACCCAACTAAAGCAGGCCTCCAATAATTTAAATATAAAGTGCACAATGGAACTTAATCCTCCTTAGCAGCCAATCAGTTCTAAGTTATTTCTTTTAATATTTATTGTCAATTTTACTAATTAACTTTCTTTTTTTGTAATGCCATGACTGAGCTTACAGAGTATGCACTGCTATACAACACCTAATTTTTGCTATTTTTAGGATTGTTACTATGACTGTTATTATTTTGATAGTATTATATTTATCATTCTTATTATGTTTTATCATATTTCTATTTTTACTTCTTATTTTTAGTATTGTTATAAGTATTATTTTCATTAGTGTTATTATTATTATTATTCCTATCATTATTATCGATTTCTAATTTACACCTGTGACTCAAGGGGATTAATAGTAGAGTATTTACGATATACGAAAATTAATTAGTTTTGGGGTTATCATGCAATACACTTTTTGCTAATGACTCTAACACATATTGTTGGCGTAACTGCCATCTTTTCCTCCCATGAATGGGTTGTTCATGCTACTGAAATGTTGTGCTGCTAATAATATGTTAATTGCCAATGATTTCAGTACATAAACGTAGATTTTCCTAGTTATTATGTTCAGAGTCGTCAATTATCATATAATGTCACATCCAATGCTCAACCAACAATATCAACAAGGGTTGATATGGTATGTTTTTCGCCGTAAGGTTCGGTGTTAAGCTGGCGCTTCGAGCGTTAGCCCTTTGTCACAGCAGGCCGACCAACGCTCGAAACGTCAGCTTTCACCAAATCTTACGGCGAAAGACATACCACATCAACCTTTGTTGATCCAAACCTATAATTTAGCTTACCTGCCAAGACAGAAAAACAGCTTTTTAAAAAAAGCTAGTCTTCCGCTGATTTGCAAGTTTACTGACAACCTCACCAAATCAGTGTTGTTAAAATATAGCTGTGTTTCTAACTACTCTTCACTGATAGAACCAACCTATTGACAACTGTCCTCTCTATGTTCTCGTAGGTCTTTTTTCTAATGTAACTGTGTCAATTATACTCATTTTTTTTGTCAAGTGGTGGTAGAACTTTATTATCTGAAGATTAAATATATCCTGCGTTTTAAGTGTTTCGGAACTGAGACTTACCCAATATGCATGCACAGTTCATTACAAACTCAGTGTATATCTAGAGCCTTTTAAGAATTGTATTGGAGCTGAACATGACCTTTTCATTTATCTTAAAGAGATAAAAGTAACGTTTGTATACAGACAACACAATTTTAAATGATACTTTGAATTAGGAGCCACGCGGTAATCATCTTCAATCTTTAGATCCACTTTAATACTTGACATCAAGTCTTTATAAATTGAAAATCTTATAAGTGGTTGAGTGATACAGCTTTTGTGTTGATCTCCAACACATATCGAAGTGACTGAAAAGAAGGATTAAACGTTACAATGTTTTAGTACATTATGTTTAATTTCCAAGTCCACTAATGAGATATAGTATTAAACGAACTTTTTTTAAACAATCTGCGATTTTAAAAGAAATCTGTTTAAACAATGCATTATATACTTATTGATAAAAATATCCAAATGTAAACTTCAAAATGATGAGAACCGACAATCTTTTGAACAAAACTAATTGGAGCCAGCTTATGATCTGTCCCAAATTCGGATAACACAGTCACAAACTAATGATGTTTGCTTTTCTTGTAATTGATGGCGGTGTCTCACATTGCCGCACTGCATTCAGCCGTGTTCTTGTTTTGTTGGGCTATTATTTCTTGTTGCCTTTATGAGTTTCGTAGTATACTCCATGAAGAGAATGTTTCAAAAACTGGTTTTGCTCCCATTTCACGTCATCAGGTCATGTGACATAACATATCATACAGCACTGTTTTGAATCCCACTGTACCATGATACCATATCGTTTATTACATATTTTACACGCACATTTTTGAACGAGCCTTTGAATTGTCAAATGAATTTTAGTATAGCTGTGTGCATAAATAAAAACTTCATTAAATTCAAGCGTTATCGTGTCAGGCATCTCACTCCATGTCTCGTTTGCCCAAAACGCAATGAAGTATTGCTGTTTAGCTCAAAAATTATCCAAATGTTTGTAATTATTGCACATGAAATGCATAACAGTGTATATACACTCGCAGTGAACCATGTTTTCCGAACAAACTTGTTACCAGATTACAGTGTGTATAGCAAACCAGTTTAATAAACGATCTAGTACATCTCTTAAGTTTTACAGCTTTTTGGCTGCATGTTTCCCAGAAACACAAACAGTTTCAAAGTTCGTGAAAAGCATCAGAGTAAAAGAGCTTCTGTTAATCGCTTGTAGCAGAGCAAAACAAAAAAGAGATTGTCTATAGATACGCCGCATATCAAAAGAAAGATCTGTTTGCTTATGTCAAAGTTCTTACTTAGTCCGTATCGGCTGAATTGATAGCAAAACATCTGCATTTCTTCGCATTTAATTGAAAGTCAAAGTGAAAATCAAGCAAAAAATCCCCACCTTTAATCCTTCAAAGTTTATTGGTTTGACGAAGAAAACTAAGCTTTTACTTGTTCTCGAGTGTATTTTCATGCTCTGTCATAGATGATTTTTTTTCCATGACAATTTTAGTAATCATTTCTTTCGTCTTTGCCTAACTTAGAATGTAACATTTGCATCACACACATATCGTCATTCCATATAAGTTCCAAACTGTATGTAAAATTTAAAATTCGAAATTTGTCGAAAATTGACTTCTTTCATCCATTAAAAGGAATATTCCGTGTCTTTTATACTTAAATTTATATATATTCTCAAAAACGTTTATTTCTAAACCTATTATACTACTGACCAGTGAAAGAAAGTTCTGCCCAGTGATTGAATAGACATTTATTTTGTAAGGATTTCCTTTAAAAGGCTACCTGACCTAATGTCGTGGCAATCAGTCGTGCTTTGGTGATACCCTGTAATTTGGCTTTGTTTGGATCAGAATCTTTCAATTTTATTGATTTAGTGTTTTCAATAATCTGGAGGAATCAGGTGTTCACTTACCTTAACCTTTTTTTGTTTCCTTTGCGAGTCTGAGATAGGAAAAGTACAACGGCAGTGTTAGTTTCGTTAACGAACGTTTGAGTTGTAAACTAACAAATGACAAAGACTTTCTGCAAACATGTAATCCTTACCTTCCCTTAACCTGAATTTTACCCTC
>JAOEJI010286334.1:0-19145 GCA_025448255.1 Umimayanthus chanpuru | reverse complement strand
TAGATAGATAGATAGATAGATAGATAGATAGATAGATAGATAGATAGATAGATAGATAGATAGATAGATAGATATTAATTTGATTTTTTTCGTGCATTAAATTATTTTTATAAATCAAGTGAGTGTATGAAAAGAAAGGGTTGCGGTCTGTACTCCGGCATTTTGCAAGGACGACACGTTTCGTAATAATCTACCCGTTGTGTAATGAGAGTTGCCGTGTTTTGTTATTGTATCAGTTTATGTATTTTTTTTGAAAAAAGATAGTCTACACAATAGTAATAGCAATAATAAATAGCGATATAAAGAGCCTTTCTTTATGCAAGGTACTTACCAGACGGCAGCCTGACTGATCCTGGTCTCAAGTGTATTGTTGTTTTCACCAATTAAAACCATAATATTTGTTTGTTTTCAGTACGACCAGTGTCTACATCACAACATTTCTCAAGCACATGTCTTCAACAAACCAGGAATGGTAGGTTGTAGAAGAGCAAAAGTATTTATGAACAAAAGATTGACAACTTCAAGAGTTTATGTAAGGCCTAAGTGCTAAAAGAAGTCTGTTTTATATTTACCGTTGGTAATAAACAATACCTGTTTCTTACCGGCTGAGGGACAGACTTTTGACTGCGAGATTACAGTTAGAATTTGAAGCATAGATCGTACCGCTGGAACGTTTCAAACGCTTTTTACCTTTTTTAATAAAACAGCATAATATCATAATATATCATATATCGTAACTACAACCACCCAAACTCTTTGAGAACTATTCGCGTATTTTGACTAAACCGGAGCCCTTTAGGAAATCGGTATTTATGAGTTTCTCAAGTTTACTGACAGTGCATACTCTTGCACTTGCTATGGTTCAACTATTTTTATAAACAGTCAGTAGTCGCGATTATTGAGTTTATAAGAAGACAGCATCAAAAATTGACATGACACAAGTAATAGTTTTCTCAGTCTATTTGTGCCTGGTGGACCGGGTGAAGAACGCTAGTTCACCAAACTTGTATATTGACATGGGCTCCAGGTTGGTGTCCAATTTAGACACTGAACATTTGTTGTTGTTTTTTGTTACGTTGCAGTGGAATAAGACGATCGATGGTGACCTGTTCAAAGGGGTAAGCCTGTCTTATTATCACAATTGTGTGTATAGCAATAGCAACATTTTTTTCACCTCAATGTCGCAAAGAAACAAAGTTTTAAGGAAAGATAATTGAAATAGAAATATGCTGGTTGCCTCAGTGGAATACAGGGGCGGATCCAGGGGGAGGGTGGAACGGGTGACTAGAGATATGCTGGTTGCCTGGAATAGTTATAAAGGGTTAAACGAACCAGGTAACCAAAATTATTGGTTAATTGAATTTGATTGATTGTTAAATTAAATGAGGCGAAAAACAGGAAAAATGCTGAAATAAACATGCCTTCTAGTGAATAATTTTAGTCACGATAATAGAGATAAATTTGAAGGAACAGGAACGATTTTTCTGAGTTCAGTACTTTGAAAGTGAATGCTTGCTTTAGACTGTAGCTGAAAATGATGCCTTTCTGGGCGTGGTACATGATTTATTGTACCCCTGAAAAGTACTATCATAAAATGCCGAAAATAAGCTTCCCCCGAAAGTAAGTGATTCCGAAGACGCACCACCCCCTTAACCCAAACTCCTGAACCAGGTTTCGAAAACCCATAAATGGCCATTCATTTTGCTTCCGTAGGAATAATTGGTGCTATTTGTTCTAACTTTTGAACCAGTTGCTGAAAACCTACAAGGTGACCATTCATCTTGCTTGTCTTGAAGAGTTTTAACTCTTCATTTAAAAATCATTTAAAAATGATTGGTGTTAATTATTTCTCGCAAACTAAAAGTTAACAATTACTGTAAATGTTTGAAATCTTAGTTTGAAATTGTAGCAGGACAAGAATTAATCTAGTCTTCCGTGTTCCAAAGGGCGTATTTCTCGGCTGTATGTTTGGTCCCGCGGCACTGTATATCTGGGGTGTGGGTATCCTTGCTGCAGGTCAGAGTTCAACAATGACGGTAAGTTCCTTTCAGCGTTTCACTTGTCATACCTTGTTGTTAGCAGTCTTCTTTTTCATAAAGAAAAAATTGCGTGGTGGAGACAGTGGCAGATTTTTGAAATAGTTAACAATTATTCTTCGAGGTGGAATTGAATAGTGTGAGATTATTCCATGAAGTGGAGGTGAATGGGACAGAATATCCTGGACCTTTCACCGACACTGAAGGGAATAATAACGTTAGCATATACCAAACCAGTGAATCAGTGAAGTAAAAAAGTACAATATTTTCTTAGTTTATGTTTTATCGCCATTCGACCAAACAACTGTAAACAAACTGCCCGTAATACCGTATCGGTTATGTGAACTTTTATATTTATATTGTAGCAAGACCTAAAGAACAAAGAAATAGAAACTCACCTCTAAAAACAACTAAACCAAAATTTTTCGACTTTTTTTGTGTTGAGAGGAGTTGCTTCTTCATTCATTTCAGCAATTTTTGCTTCGGGAAAATTTGCCGGTAACCTGGACGCCATCTTGAATTGCCAATTAGTGTGCACTCATGCAAGCTCGGAATAGGCTGCGGGAGGCGGCGAGGTGGATATTTTTCACTAGGCACCGATACTGAGGGGAATAATTGTTTTAGTATAAACACGACAAGTGAACATGACTTTCAAAAATAATTTCTTTTCACCTGAATAAGTTCAAAAAGTGCGGACAAAAACGTCCTGTTTCCCGCATAATTGCTAAAAAGTGAATATGGATAAATATTTACTGTTTTTACCAATCAGAGCACGCGAAAAGTAGTATTCACTTGTTGGGTTTATACTAACAGTTTTTAGTGACTGATATCTTGAAATATTTAACAGTTATTCACAGAAGTGAATGTGACTGGTGTCGGATATTCATCGAGCAGCAAATTTTAGTATACACGATACCAGCTGATAAAAACCAGCAAAATTCTGTAACTACAAAAGAATACAAGAGCAAAATAAAAAAACCGCACTTTCTCAAACTCGAGATACACACTTTCGCGGGCGGACATGTACGATAACAAAGTCACTTCGTCGCTCAGCAGTTTTCTTGTGTTTGCAAGTAATGCGTTGAAGTTGAAAAAAAAGAGCTACCTTGGAAATATGGCCCAGTGAGGTCTAAGAAAGGTAAGTATGTTCTCAAAACATTGTTCAGTACAATGTAAGCCCAGGTGGCCAGCGACATTTTTTCACCTCCAAAAAGAACTGTTTTGTAAGTGTTTTGTCTGTGTTTCGTAAATGTGTTTATGTGTTAGTGGATTTGTGTTGTGTCAGTATACGCGATTGATCGCGCAGTAATTTATACTAGAACTACTTTATTAATGGGAATTGTTGTTTAATTTTTTTTAACCGCCATTTTATTATAAACATGCACCTTACGTTGAAGAACATTCCATGTCAACCCTTGTTTATCAAACCACAAATTCTGAACATGGTTTGTTTTAACTTCAGGGGACGTATTCTGGTCAATTTGTCATGGAGGTAAGTAAATTTGTGTTATCGCACACTTCAGACTTGATGTTGAGTTTTTCGAGGACACGAGGCGGTTCTTTATGATCTCATTTTCAATGAAAGGTTCATGCTAAGATTACAGTCAGTTGAACCTTCTGAGTTATCCGGGGGTTCAGATATGCAATTAAATTTCGTTCTATATCTCGCCATTTTTTTCATAGCTGCAGTGACGACCATTGAAATAACGTTAGTTTAACTTGGAGCACAAATGCTTTTTTCCTGCCCTTTTTTAGAATTACGGTTTCTTGCCATCCCCCTCCACTCCCCATTTACCAAATTTCTGCATCTACCCCTGGGGGAGGGGGAGGGTGCAAATCTGCCCACGAATGCGTCTACACATCTGTGAATTGCGATATGTTGCGTTTGTCTTCCGAGATGCACCCTGTTAATCCATTGTGGTTGATTGACGGCAGGTCGGCAGCCAATTCTTATCTTGGCCAATCTTCGGCAAAAAAAACAGTTTTCTTTTTGTTTTCCCATACATTTTTTTAATAACCTTACACAATTATTTTTTTTGCCTGGTTCGATCGTGCAAAGTTTTTTTTAGCATTTCTTCCACTCCCCTACCCCCGCGAGATCAAATGGTCAGCCCCATGACAAACCAAGTTGGCGGACTACGAGTTTTAGTATTACGATTTTTCTATACCAATAGCATTGCGCGCAGATGACGTCAAAGTCATGTCTGAGTTTGTAATAATTATATTCGTGTTTATTCTTGCATTTCCAACAAAAGAAAATGGTCATTGGAAATCCCTTGAGATTCGATGTTGGTTGTTTGTCTGAGTTCTGGTACTATAAATAGTATCTACGCACAGCGCTATTAAGTAATAGTCCATGCTTAGGCAGCGTGCGCCTGTCGAGTTATGGATGTACGGGGGAAGTTTAGAGAGCACGAGAGAAGCGTTTGAGTGGCACCAGATGAATCCGAATGCTTCTCTAGCTTCTCGAGAAGTCACCCATTTTCTCAAGTGCATCCATAACTCGATAGACGCACAGGTAAAGCATGGACCATTTCTTTCGTTATGTGTTTGCTACTTTAGAACATTTGCCACTTTATTCAGTATTTATAAGAAAAAATACACGTAAGCTGTTAAATGCAAAATTCGCCTAAACCATTTTGAGCGTTTTTGTTGGTTGAACGCAAGCACGCGATATAATAGACGCACGGGCGTGCGTCTATCGAGATTAGATGCACGCTCGATCCATACAAAAAGCGGACGAAAAATTGCCTGCTATGTTATAAAGTGGCATAACAAACAACTATAATTTCCGGAAGGGCTGATGATTTAATTTCATTCATTGCGTTCTATAGGGATTTCTCAATATATCTTGGGCAAGGTGGAAGAGAGTTCTTTTCACCCGAACTATCGCCATTGGCCCCACACTTGCAGTCGCATTCTTTGAAGGTGTTCAAGATCTGACTGGCATGAACGACTTTCTCAATGTTCTTCAGAGTTTACAGGTTGGTGGAGACCACGGACCTCTCCTGTAATCCAAATGAAAGAACTGGAAACATTCTGTATCCAATAACGCGGTTTGGTTGGACGAGAGTTTTGTGGCAGCTGAAATAAACGCTCTAATACCTGTGGTACAGTCTACAAGTAACTCTACCTACTTCCTTCCTTGTTCTAATAGCTTCCATTCGCCGTAATACCCGTTGTGCAGTTAACAAGTAACTGCTAGTTATTGTGTTCCATTATCCAACAGCTTGTCCTTCGCTCCAATACATATGGTGCAGTTTACAAGAAAACTAGTTACTTCCTTTATTCAATAGACTTCCTCCATCTAACAACTTCCATTCGCTGTAATAAGCGTGGTGCAGTTAACAAGTAAAGCAGTACCTTTCTTTCTCCGACAGACTCCCTTTCTCCAACAGCTTCCCTTCGTTCTTTTAGCCGTGGTACAGTTGATAATCAATTCGAACTACTTCCTTCGTTTATCCAGCAACTTTCCTTCGCCCTAATAATCGTGGTACAGTTTATAAGCAACTCTAACTGCCTCCTTGCCTGTTCCAACAACTTCTCTTTGCTCTGATAACCGTGGTACAGTTAACAAGAAACTTTATTACCTGTTGTACAACTTAGAAGCACTACTTCCCTCCTTTCTCAAACGTCTTCTATTCGTTCTGCTACCTGTGGTACAGTTTACAAGCAACTCTAACTCTAATCTAAGTCTAATCTAATCTAAGTCTAATCCAAGTTTACAGTTTACAAGCAACTCTAGCTTTAATCTAAGTCTAATCTAAGTTTACAAGCAAGTCTAACTCCAATCTAATCTAAGTCTTGACTGCTTCCATTTTGTTCTATTACCTGTGGTATAGTTTACTAGCAACTCTAACTCTGAACTAGCTTCCATTTTGTTCTATTACCTGTGATACCGTTTACAGGCAACTCTAAATCTGAACCAGCTTTCATTTGTTCTATTACCTGTGGTTCAGTTTACTAGCAACTCTAACTAAACTACTTCCTTCCTTTATCCAACCGTTTCCCTTTGCATTGATAACCGTAGTACTGTTTATAACTAACTCGTAATTACTTTCTGCCTTTATCCACCTGTTTCCTTTCATATGAATAACCGTGGTAGAGCTTACGAATAATTGCTAGTTATTGTATTCGATTATCCAACAGCTTCCCTTCGCTCTAATACCTGTGGTGCAGTTTACAAGTGACCCCACATTGATGAAAACTTTCACAAATGGAAGGTCAGTAGCTGGTGCTGTACCACGTTCGGTTTGTTAGTCAATTATTTATTTCCTTATATTTTAGCTATAATATATGTATGTATATTTCAACAACAGTATTCTGTTTACATTGTTATTGCACTCTATCAGCTCGAAAATAGTTTATGCTTTGTGGTTAAGGCGCTTTGCACTTAAAGTTTTGATAATATATAAATTTAGATTGTTTATGGAGATAAAAAACAGCAGCAATGCACGATCGAATGTGCTTATTAAGCTCTGTAACTCGTTCGTTCGCTCATTCATTCAATTTATACCTACATTGACCATATTTCTTTGACTACACTAAAGTTGCCAGTATAGAGAAGGTCGCTAAGAATTGTATTTGGAGCAGAAACAATTTCAATTGACTTATGGCTAACGTGTTCATCCCTCGCTTCTATCCTCCAGAATTGTACACTACGGGGTGTGGCTACTCTCTCTACTTGTAATAGGGATTAACGCATTCTTTGTGGTGGAATATGTTGTAAGTATGCATGGGTGGTAATCGAGCACCCGAAAATTGTATCACTTTACTTATGTGACCACCTATCAATGATAATAGGCCGGTTTACACTAGAATTCCAAGTGCACTCCAACTAGTACTAATATGAAGTACACTTACCTCAAACTGCACTCGAGGTCGAATTAAGATGGACTTGAGAAAAATCCCGTCCACACTCGGAAAAGTACATGCCACTTTGTCTGTATTTTGTGATTAACTCGTCAATCATCTTTCGCGCGAAACAAACACGGTTGCATGGTTAGTCAAGTGTTGTGTAAGTGCGTGCTAAAGTGTGGTCTCCACATAATCCCGTAGCAACGAAGGAGAACTCGAGTGCACTTGAGAGTAACAAATTTTTACCATCCACACTCCAAGTATATATATTAAGTGCACTTAGTACACTTGCAGTTTCTAGTGTGAACCGACCTAATTTGAAGAATTCATAATTCCAGGGTTGGTACAATCCTTGAAAGTCCGTAAACTTCCTTAAATTTGATTTTCGAACTTTCATGGACTTGAAAATCTCTGAATGAGACATGTTCCTTCAACTTCCTGGAAAATTTAGCAACTTTACTAAATTTCAATTTCAGTTTTTCTTCATTATTTTTTAGTCTTGCCATAATTCCGTCATTTCATTCTAGTGACGAAAATTACTGGTGACCAAGGCGTTAACCTCATTTGTAAAACGAATGTTACAAGTATTACACCTCCTATTTTCTCTAAACAGTAGACAGATGACAGACATACAGACAGATGACAGACAGAGAGACAGATGACAGACAGACAGACAGATAGATAGATGACAGACAGATGACAGACAGATGACAGACAGATAACAGACAAAATGACAGACAGATGACAGACAGCTTGTTCCAAGAGAAAAGTTGACGTGAGCTAGAAACTTCTGAATGATGAAAAGAGGCGTATTTTTGTACCCGAGATTGCCAAATTCTCACAAGCAGGCAACATGGTTAATCAAATTGTGATAGGGTTTCTTGAAAATCCTGAACAGTTCTTGAATTTGGAAATTAAATTCAGGCCCGGAAAATCCGTGAAATTCAGTGAAGGTCAATGGAATTCTTCAGTTGCCGGTTACCAGCTGCACCACCAGCAAGTTGACTTTTGAGAAAGTTTGAAAACTGTAAAAAAATGAAAAATAGGTGAAAAATCTTCCTGTTGTAATTGACGCGGAGGGTCCTTGAATGAGCTGGAAATCCTTGAACTTCATGTTGAGTGAGGATGGCAATCCTGGTGTGATATTTGTTTCAGATTCCGTTGGAAGGTTTCAACCACTTGTTCTAAAATCCTGGATATTTTTTTCCCTGGAAACTCGTGGAATTGCCCTGTAGCTTCAGACTGATTGCTGGAAACTTTGAACAACATTCGGGAACTTTTGAAATTTTTAGTGCTCCCATTTTGTGTTTTGAATGCTTTAGAAAACTGTGACTTTGAATATGATCTCAAAACACTCCTGGAAGAATCTAGAAATCCTGGATTTCCAAAGTTTTGAAGGTGTACAAACCCTGGCCAAGTTACAGGCATTGCTAATATATTCTGATTAAACAAAATGTGCTTCGCCCAGCAAGAGCATTGCGTTTGAATATCAATGACCAACGGCTCATGTCCGACCAAGCATGAGAGCTGTTAAATCTTTACCTGAAACATAAGCTGAAAATTGAAAGATTTGAGGATAATGAGGTCTTCTTTATTTAACCTAATTGTTTTTGTGACCTCTTTGTTATTGTAACAAGCTGTGTAATATCTTTAGATATTATTTTGGTAACTACTGAATCGTGGTTTGTTTTCACTGATTGTGAGTTTATCTATTTTAGCAGGGAAGAGCTGTTTTAAGATAGATCCACCAATTAAAGGCCACTGTTATTGTTGACTTGGATTTCCCATCGATTTCCTCTTCTCATACTTCAGTTTTTCAAAAAACTGTGTTATGTTACTTATTTTTTTTGTACTTTTTCTAGCTGAAACTCGGGGTTCAGTTCAAAAAACTCTAATCTTGGGCAACTGTTTTTCTCTCCAGTCCGCATTACCTGTCAATGTGTTCCTATACATCTTCGTGGGGCTGGTCTTGTTATTCTACATTACCTTCCTGCTCTGTCTGGTGAGTTTATTTCTTTTTCAGAGTTCTCATTAGTGTTGAGTATTAGGAATCCTTGGGACCCTTAGCCTAATAAATCAGGCCTGCAGTGCAACCGCCTTGTGGAACCGACGGCGAATGAAATAGAGTGACTGCAATAAACCAACTGCCTTGGGACGTTACTAAATCAACTGGCGATCCATCCTTTTCTGTTGTTGAGGGTCCAAAACTAACTAGATTGCGAGAATTCTTGATATTAGAAAGGATGTTTCCTGTTCAGAGAATTTTTCTTGGACTTGTCATTTTTTTTTTACATTTTTCACGTGTAGGAAAAAGATTTCTCACAAGCCATTCTTGACGTATAGAACAAAACAAAACGTTAGATGTTTGAGCATAGGGAAGAATCCCATGTTCAACATGACAAGACCTCTATACAGAGCTATAAGTTGTTTCAAGACTTTGTTGATCGTTGATGTTACGTTTTGTGTAATAACGAAGAAGCTTTTTTGGACCTGTTACAAACTAGGGTGTTAGCGCTTGGACAAATATGACAGTGACTGGCATGCCACTTCAATATTTGTTTTGGTAAAAACTTAAAAACAAACCTTAATATATTAAAGACTTCTTGCAACCAGTCATGCGGCGCACTGCGAATAGAACCATGCAGAACATTTCAAAAAATTAAATCTGCCGATCTGTGCTCTCCAGCTCAACAAAGGGCTCATTCCAGAACTGCCCGTGCCCCCCCCCCCCGAACAAGAGCAATCGCATTTCTTTAAAACCAGTAACAGTTACATTAAAACTAATTAAGGGATAAAACAAGTTAGCCATAGTAACTATGGCGACAGCATTTCACTCCCACGTTAAATGCTTACAAGCTGCGGTGTCTGTTTTAGGTATATTTGGCGCTTGGATTCACATTCATGGATTTCATGCCGGTAAATTTTGCACTTTTCTATTTAAATGTCGTAGCAGTTAAATATAACTTTAGAAATTAGTGGTGTGTTTACATAATTTTAGGCTCCACAATTTTGACTTGTAGACATGCTGATATTACGTTTCGATTTGCGGTAATATCTTGATGTTTTTTAATCACCTCTTTTTTTATCTCTTCACCTTTGGTCTCGAAGTCCCGTCTCATTTTGCACTATTTATAATCAAAAATATATGTTCAAATCGCCCTCTTTTTAGCTAGATTTGTCGATTGTTGGGCTAAAAGTTTGATTTCTGTTTTACTATTTGGTAGTAAGTTGGGTCTGTGAACTCAGTGGGGCGGTACTTTGCGTCATGTTTCGAAATTTAATGGAAAAAGAGGACAGCTGGTATTGATAAGGACCGGTTATAACAACTCAAAAGTGAATTCGGCTGGCGCCATTAATGTTAGATAAGATATGCTGGATAGAGCATGCAGAAGTTATGCACATTGGTAATCCCAAATCTTTAATTGTAGATATATTACAAGTATGCAATGATATAATATCTTAGAATTCTTGGCAAATTTTTTAAGTTTTTTTTTGTATTTGTAATTTCTACATAGTTAAAGATTTCCTTATCTATTTATAAATTTTAATGTGTGACTTAAACTCCGCCAGTTGCAGAAAATGCTAATATTGAACCCAGCATGTCCTATTGCCAAATCGTTCTTGGAGTGGCCGAGTTTGTAAATTTTCCAAGTTTTTTCTACATTTCTTAGAAAATCCTGTTGCTTCTGTTATCCGCCGATAAGTTTTCTGGCAATGTTCTAATTATTTCTTGTCTCTATAATTTTAGTGGCTGCGACGTCCGGCAATCAACTATGATCAGTTCAATAATGACGTCACTTCTACTCCAGACAGTTCTTGACCCGAGGACGCTGATCCCATGGCTGTCAAATCCTCAAATGACCTGGGTTGTTGTCCGTTTGGTGGCTATTTGAGGCACTATAATTTAGTACAGCATAGTATTTTTCTATTTAAGAAATGGTTTTGTATGTACGTGAACGCTCGGGCTAAATTATATTCGCCTGATTTGTTTGACAATCAACGCTTTAGAATTTTCGATCTTGTCATTAAGGTGGCGTTTCACCTCGGATATCGTAGGGCCTTGTAGGTGAAGTTGATTGGAAAGAATATTTGAAGAGGACAGAGGCTGTTTGGACATGTCCGACCTTGTTGGGAACAAACCTACGTGGCACTCGGGGTAGAAGACGAGCTGGATTTCGTCTGTCAGCTGTTTAACCACAAGCTCAAATTTTAAATTGCTGTAGTTTACATTTTACAAACTCAATACATCGATCTGGCAAAATCCGAATGATGATGATGATAACGATGACGATTATTGTGATAATGATTTTGGTGATGATCAGTAGTGATGACGATGACCACTAGACGAGGAAACTAAATAACTCAAATAGAACAACATTCGTCCAAGACTAGCTGTGATATAATTACAGTATAGTACAGTGTCGCCAGGATTCCCAAAGCTGTTTCTAATGGTTGTAATAAAATAAAATAAAGTAAAATAAAATGTAATATGCAGTAACTAGTGATTAATTAAAGATAAAAAAAAATACACACCAGCTTTAGCAGAGGTTTCATTCTTTAACCAAGAGATGTTCTAAATCTTTTCTTTCCTGTTTCTCAAAATTTTAATTGCTAAAAGAAACGGCGCTTCTTTTTGTCTGGCTGTAGAAGCGATTGACATCTTTTTCTTGTCTGGCGAGTTTTGAGTAAGATGACTTCTACTGTCACGAAACTCTCGTTCCTTAAGAAAAAAAACCGAATTATTTATAACAAGTATCTGTGGTATAGAGCCGTGCTCCTATCAATTTTGTTTACATCACCAGAAAAGCATTTAAGGTAGTGAAATCCTTTAAAGGTTCGACATTGAACTTTCTTTTGGTCGCCACTTTTCTTTGCACAATTTTGCGGGGCCTGGGCACGAGAGTGCACATCTGTGTCTCACTTCAAGATGGCGGCGGCTGGGAATTTCGAAAGGCAAAAAACGCAAAACAAATGGCCAGGCGTTGGCGCTGTGGACAGAATTACAGCTTTTAAACCCCCAAACCATAATATGGAAACATTAAAGTTTTATTTGACGGTCAAAGTGATTTTCAGCCGAGGTTCCCTTTAACACTTCATTCGCAGGTGAAACGCCTCCGTAACGCGTGTGAACGGCGTGGCACTTGCGTCATCGCTTGGCCGTCAGTTCTCGCCACTCTAATGTAGAGTAATGCACCAGTCTTTTGAAAAATGCCCCTCACACCCAATTCAGTGCTAAACGCAAACTCGAACGTTACAATTTTGACTGCCTCAGCAAACAGTTGCTTGTGTGTTGGTGAGCAAAGATCAAGCATGTTTTGCGAAACTGATGAGTCGCCCTCTGCTTTGAGCACGAAAGATCCCATTGGATAAAAAGACAATATAAGTAACCAAACCTTAGCGCTAAAACTGACCATCCGTAAACAAACATACAATAGCATATTGTTAAAACGTGTCAGTTAGTGTTACTGTTCAATAACCAATGGAATATTTCGTTCTCAGAGTAGAGCTTTACTGAAACTGAGAAGCAGGGTCAATCAAGTCCAGTATTAACGAACACTTGTCAATCCATGAACTGCTTTTAAAAATAGGACCAAACATACAAACGATCGTTCGAGGGGGTACGATTGTATGTTTCCAGGAGAAAAAATAATATACGAGTTGGGCATTCCGTGACGCATTTAATTTTGTAATGAAAAGCAGTGAAAATACAGCTCACTCGCAGCTCCTCCTTTCTGACACCACTGAGGAGCACTGTTAGCTATGGAAAGTGTCGAGAAATCTAAGTTATCAAATGACTGGTGCATGTTGATGTCTGGCGAGTGCGCATTAAAAGAGTCAAGAAACAAGCCAGAGAACTGAAATTCTCGTTAATGTTAGTATTACGTAGATGTCTGGTTCATCTGCATCACGAATGCAAAGCGGTACTATAAGTATGATAACAATTTTTTTCACAAGTCTACTTATTCACGGGCAGTTCAAAGCAGACTAAAAGTTACCACCATCTAGTAACAGGAAGCAGCAAACAAAGGACACGCAAAGCAGTGCAACGGAGTGAATGTCGGAAAAAGCTACTTAACACAGCTCCAGTGTCCGAATACCAACAAAGAGTTCGTGTTGGAGCTTCAAAGTTAGTTGGTATGACAGGAGACTGACCATGACATTACAAGCAAGTGGGATGGCTGGGGCAACGTAAGTCTTGATGGAACCAAAGTTTTGGGATATACGAATAAGAACCACAAGGAATGGCTGACACCGAGAACCTGGCCAAAGATCGAGGAGCAAGAATAAGTAAAAACCGAGATACTCGGGTTGAGGACCAAGTCAGCATGGCTACTGTAAAAAAAACGCTGCAGTGTGAAATACAGAAGCAAAAAGAAACGCAGTCAAAACCTGTAAATATTCTTAGTTATTTTTTTTTATTTCTGTGTATAATGCAACCGAGCTCTCGAAATATTACAATAATACACGGAAAGGGTTTCAGCTTATTTATTTTTTTGTTGATATTTCATTTTACAAGATCAAGTAACATCCATTAACCTTGCAAATAGTAATAATATACTTTGCGACTCGGTAAATATCCATCGCTAGTCACCTCCACTTCGGGGGATAATTGTTTTAGTATTTGCCAGGTCGGTGAAAAGATATGGAGAATTTCAGTTTTAAATGCTCTAAAATAGTGAATGCCTTGTTTTTGAAAAAAGCGCGCGTACCGTCACGCATGAATGCTAAAAAGTAGATAGCGGTGGATATCTACTTTTTATGGTCCAATCAGAACGCGCAAAAAGTGCTAATTGTTTGGCAAATACTAATGGATAACAATTCATTAAACGTAAGGGGAAAATGATTAGTGTGCAACAAGCCTGGTAACAAGTATAAATCTATATAAAGTTTTAAATAATATATTTTTAGGATGGGATTCTTCCTAGTTAGTTGCGAGAAAAAAGTTCCGCAGTTCTTTCAGTTTACATCTTTACCAACAACACTTGCACCTCGTCAAGCCGCTTAACTTACTGCAAAAGAATCGGACAGAACAGCATAAGCTGCAAAATACACAAAGAAGCTACTGGGGTTACAAAACTCTGTTCTATATTTGTGTTCTCTATCTCTTGATTCCTTGGTCTTGACCGTGAACAAAACACAAACGTGTTTTCAAATACATATGGACTATAAACCAATAGCACAACTGGGCTCACACGTCAAACAAAGTACCTGATTATTACAGTATTTATCAGTACTAATTTTCACGTGGTAATACAAGAATACGGAGCAACGTGAGAAAAACACCCCAAAGAAATAAAATCAGGTTACATTCAACTTTCATTACATTTCTAAATATAAATCTACTCCGTGCAAAAACTCCAATAAGGGAAATATGGCACAGGGGGTCAGCAGTCATCTCGATCGTAGTAGTGGCTACGAGAGATCAGGGCCGCAATGTCGATCTCTTGTGCCATATTGGCCCCTGAAAGTCTCCACTGAGAGGGCACTGTGAAGATGATCGGGCAGGTTGTTCCACTCAGGGATAGTCCGCGGGAAAAAGGAAGATCTATATGTAGCAGTTCTTGTTTGCTGTGTTTCTGAAGCGGTGCGGACTTGTTGATCTTCTGGTTTTACGCCCGCTGTTGACTAGTTTAGATGGATCCACATCTACTAGGCCATGCACTATCCTGTACATCAGCGTACATCGGCTCATAGCCCTGCGTTCCTGGAGACTATGCCATCATAGCACCCCTTCGTTTTAAACTAGCCCAACTTTCCCACAAAGTTTATACATACATGTACTTACCAGCTCTCAAAAGTAACGTTGCTTCACTAATTCAGATGTTCTGTAATCTCGAACGATACCAATTCATTGTCCACCAGTCATCACCATCACCGTTGTTTTCAAAATATTATGCACGTGAGCTTTCCTGCAATTCAGTCCCGTCTACAATGAAGAATGTGTGGCTTCGTGTAATGCGAAATGTAAGTGAGAACCCCACCGACAGATTTTTCATATCCTTTTTCGTTTTTTCTTCGTTGAAGGTATTGCTGAGCTTTGTTCTGTTCGCTAAAAAGGAACGTTAAAATAGCGTTATTTTAACTGTATTAACATGTATTAAAAATTTGAAAATGCCGCTGAGAACTAGATAATATGTACTCCTGCAATATCGAGTAGTAAAGTCACTAAACTGGAGTTTGATCACAAAGCAACAAATACTCTAAGATTAACTGCTAAAGGTTATATCAGCTGAGAGCTACTATAAGTTAGGCAGGTAGAACGATATGTGTGATTGAGTCGATTTTGTTAGACTACATGGATCCTAAAATCGATAATATTTGGAGCAAGTGTCCACAGAAAGCTCACCTTTACGTGTTCTTTACGGATACTTTGACTAATCACTGTTAACTATTTTACAACAAAGCAGTGTTCGTTGTCTTGTCCAACATTTACCTTTGAACTCTGTTCAGCTCCGTTTTCGCTTGTTGTATCTGTTGTTGTTTCAGAAATCTATAATCCAATCACAAACCACTCATTTAGTGACGCCTCCACATTCAAACAAAGCGCGTTCAAGCCACAGTAGATAAAAGGAAAGGCAAAAAATATCGGTTAGAATTGATCCCTACCAATCTGACCAGCAGAAGCACCCAACAAGGACGCTGTTATCTTATATAAAACAAAGTCGATTAAATTGAATTCATTTAAATTCAAAATGTCTTGGTATTCACCCATGCACAATATGACATATCGATGATTTACTTTGTTATTTGGTAATCAAGATGCATGTAAGAAATGTTTGAGAACACAATGTAAATATGTGGTTCAACAAAATATATAAAAAATAAAAAGTGCCGACTGTCCTACCATAACTTAGCCTTAGGTTAGGAAGAAGGGAGCTAACCAACATAAAACTAAGACTTAAAGCACTTGTTTTTCTTTCGATGAGCCATCTTACTAGTAAGTCCTATACGAAATTCACAAAAATCACAGGAAATCATGCTGCATAAACGGGGCTTGTACATAAGTATAAACTTTCAAGACTCTGAGCCAAGGAACAATATACCAGTCACAAAATTGTTCATAAGTTAATTGATTGTCCTTTATGATAACGCAGTGCAAGAATTATATTTTTCGTATAAACTATATACAGTCTAGAATCCAAAGGAAGTCCATTGACTAAACACAAAAATGAAAAAACCAAATAGGACGTTGAATTGGCTAAACAACTAAACAATTGAAAAAAAATAATATTTCCGGTAAGAATCCTCAACTTGCAAAACCGAACAATCTGTTTTTTACAATGTAGGAGGCATTTTCCCTTCCTGCCTGACTGAAAAAAAATTACTTTCTAATTAACTTCCGGTCCAAAATTCAGGAGGGGGCATTTGCCCCAGCTACGGCCCTGCCAGTGGCAGTTTTGTCAATAAATGGTTCAAACTTAACTCCGGCCTTAATTTTTGGAGTAAAAATTCAAAAATCATCAAAAGGTTTCCAAAGATTTTCCAAAAAAACCCCTTTTTTTGACAATTTCCGAGGGCTTCGTAATATTTCAAAAATTTGTGTTTTTGTCTATAAAATAAAAAGAAAATGAAGTCGCACAGCAGCTTATAAATGTGAGTTTTTGCTCGTGTAAAATTTATTTAACTCGCTGCGCATGATCGTAAAATATTGTTTAGACCACTCGAAAAGAAATACCCAAATCTTTGTGCATCTGTGTAATACCCTCCATGTACAGCACTTTGACAACTTACCGCTTTCATTTTGCTTCTCACAGCCAGCACAGTCATGTCCATTGATGTGTTTCCAGTCTGTATTAAAAAGCAAATTGAACAAAGTAGTGCAGCGTTAGTTGTTGGAATATATAACTCCAAAATCTTACAATATTTCAAAAAACACCAGGAAAAGATTAGCATCTGGGAATTCAAATAAGTTCTTAATTGTAAAAAAAAAGCGTGAGCATTTGAACGTGTGTTCAATTGCATGTGTGTGGTATGTGTGTATAGGTGGGTAGGAGGGAAACGAAAAAGAAATTGACGACCATATAAATTTCTCAAACATGTCAAAAGTCAGCTGCTTGATATTTGTCTTTTTTATTCAACGATATTTTAAGTTATGCCAAGTACCCTAATGCCACTACAAATGCCATGCCCGTGGATAGGCTGCACCCCAAACAAAGCAAAAACTTTTTCAAAATTGAACGGTTTTGCTTTAAAATGAAGTGCCACAAGGCAAGCGAGTAAATGGCCCAACTTTCAAAAGAGAGATTGAACTGCCTTTTTGTGTAGACTATAGAAAGTTTAATTACATCGCTATCAACGACGGCTACCCTTTTCCATGAATTTCTGAAACTTTTGATAAGGTCTGATTGATTTTGCACAAACTGTAAACATGTCGATATTGGTAAATTGAATAAAATTATGAATGTCAACAACCTGTAAATCAACGTACATGTACTCTTGTATCAGCAACACCCCAAATTTTAGACCAGAAGTATTGTCACAGCATGACACATTTGAGTTTGATAAATAGTTGATTCTAGTATACACAACCGTTAGTTTCATTCAGTTATAACCAACTCAAGTTATAATAATAAAAAGTTATTTATTTGAGTCATTATCGGGAACAGCTTTGCACATATACAGAGATGATGATAATAATGTACCTATAGATATAGAATTTTCAGCCTTGACCCAAAAACATACAAAAAGAGTGTTCACATGTACCGTGAGACAAGGTTCTCTTACATTTTAATAAATGTTCACATGTAAAAATGACAATGTATGCTTCCATTCTCAGCCTTTATACAACTGTTGTCAACTCAAAAGAAGAAAATGAGTTGTGAAAACATTGCTGTCCAGATGTCTCATTTTGATCGATCAGTTAGTACAAGTACACTGATCTGCACTTACATATACTTCTCCATACATATATTATACATATGTTATCAACGAAAGAAGTGCAGTGATTTTTATATGAACTGCTGAAATGTCTCCCAGCTCAATTACTAACGTAATTTAATGTCAAATTAACTTAAAAAGAGAGAAAAAGGTAAATTTCAACTCACAACTGATTGTGAAGAGCCTGTTGGACCATAAGCTCCAGTTAAGACTGAGTTCCTGTACCAAGTGATGTATAGATTTAGTTATTGTCACGGTCTACAACAATAATTTTCCTTAACTATAATTGATAACATTTATGTGATGCGTGAACTTTAGAACAGAATGAGTACTGCAGATTAAAGCTCTATTAAACCCTTCCACGACTCCCTGAAAGTCTTATAATTCTAGAAATGTATGCCTATTGTCCTATAAATATTAATGTGACAACAAAAAGTATGAAAAAGCTGCCCAATATAACATAATTTTAACTTTGTTTATAAGTGCAAGAAACCTGCTGTAGACCTAACCTTCAACACATGTACCCACCTCTGCAGTAGGTGTCAGCAACCCTCTACATTAGCTTATAATTATTTTATACGAGTACATGTACGCTTACATCTATGTTGAAACACCACCAGGGAGAAATATGTATAAAAGAACAACTACAAAAATCACTGCTAAATTTGTACTTTTAGTAAAACTTCATTTTCCATTTTGACCTGTTGGAACGGCAATGGAGTAAACTACTCCAGCGGTAATTTTCAGGAATGAAAAGATTACCTCTGACAACTAAATGATCAAGCTCGCACCATGCCATTCACACCACGCAACAGCAATACAATGACCAAGCAAACTGCATTTCTTCCAATGACTGGAAAACCCATTCCATTTGACATGGCAAATTTCCGTAATTTCAAACTAGAAATTCTTGCTAAATGGAAAGCGCCCAAGGTCTGAAAAACTGAAAGGAGTCCTTAAAGTAACTGCAAACTCTAATCCCCCCCCCCCCCTTCCTCCACAGACCACCTCCACCAACCTCAAAGTTCTGCATTTAGCAGTAAAAAGAGATAAAACAAGTTGAAGGTCTAGCCAATTTCTGGGAAGTAATCACATATGAATAACTAGAAAAAGTCAATTCATTTATGAAAAATAACTGTAAGTAAAACTTACAAAGGTTGAGGGATACTGGAAACATTGATGCCTGATTTTCTATGTGGCCCCATTTGCCATGTGCTGCTTTTTGTTTCCAATGGCAGATTGTGTTGTAGTGCTTTCACTGATCCTCCTGTCGACGCAGGAGGAGATGATGGACCAGCTGTCACTGATAATGAAGCTGTTGCTGTTACATCACCCAATGCTTTTTCTGACCTTATACAACTAGTTACTTGTGTA
>JAOEJI010286223.1:0-11819 GCA_025448255.1 Umimayanthus chanpuru | reverse complement strand
TAACTTTACAGTGGATTTTGTAGATTCCAATCGCTAAATGTTGTTTTCTCACTATTTTCAGCGTTCAAATTTGAATATGAAAAAAAATTGAAAATTTGAAATTCCAAGATGGCGGCCACTAGTGACATCATTATGTTGCTGTGGTTGCCATGGAAACCAATTAGCTGCCACATGACTATGCTTGATTGGAAGTATACTGGACACTTATTACACACACCAAGTTTCATGTCAATTGGTTGAATACTTTTGAAAATAGAGGGGGGGGGGGCCGATTGACCCCCCCCCCCTCATGCCTTCGTGTAACTTTTTTTTCTTCATGCCTTCTAGGGTTTATATAAATTTGTCCTCTTGACTCCAGCCGTTCATTCTTTGTAATTGTCGGTATTGTCAAAGACGCATTAATACTCCAAAAGCGTTGACTATATCGCGCTCAAATCTGTAGTAAGAACTACTACTGACATGCTTCGTTTTATGGACACTTTTTTGCTTCATTCGTGAATTTGGAGTTATGCAATATATTATGCTAATGAGACAAAATTTAGACATTTTTCAGCAATGTACAAGAGGTTGTCTCAAACTCCCGATAAATGTATGACGAACACTTTCGTTTCCCTAGAGGATTCTAGATAACGCAGTATTACATTATTTTGTTTATATAACATGGTTTTAATTCACAAAATGATTTGCGTCCTGTTATTAAACTTAGTGGTAAACGCCAGGTGATGGAGGAGCAGCTTCCACGACTGGTGATGAAAATCAAAGAATCGTATCCTAAACTGTTGAACGCCGGGAGCGGTGAGCTGCAAGAATATGTCGAGATTATCAACGACTGTATTGCTGATGAAAAGCTTGTATGTACTCCATTTGAATTACCGTAGAAACTATACACATTGTTCTAAATGAATCTTACCATAGTTAGTAAAGCGAACTGGTTGTGAAACTCGGCTAGTTTCTTTGTTACATGTTTTTTTTTTGTTTTACGTCTCTTTTGTTCGTTGGTCTTGACACCTAAAAGGTGTTGAAATGCATATGAACAAGTAGAAACATTTGGGCTCACACGTAAAACTAAACAATGTGCACGGTGACAGTTTGCTCAACATAAACCAATGCAGCTTTATACACTTCTTTTGAAGTTTGTACAGCTTTACCAAACCTGTTAGTTCTATTAACCATGGTCTTTTGCAGTCTTTTTGAAGTTTGTTGTAGGCTGCCGTGAAATATTTGTCTGAAGAAAACGGAACTAATTCGGCAACGCAGACCTGCAGATAATTACGTCTCGTGGTTAGATCACTGTTATGTTTAAATGTTTCAAGTTATTCGTGTTCTAGCACATGCATAGTTTTTTCAAATTGTACTCATATGTGTTTTGTTTTTCGACTTATTTTCTATTTTTCGCGCGTGCTTGTAGGTCGCTGTATTGTATCAGTGGCGTTAGATGCAAATTTTAATTTAACGGTTTCAGTTCTGTTTCCTTGTCTGTGGTGGTCTTTGTTCAGGTGGCTCCTCCTAAAATGGTCTACAGTTGGTCTAGGTTTTAACGTAGCCAGTAAACCAATCATAGAATTGCGCACATTTTCGATATATCATTCAATATGCGATTCTGTTTGAAAGAACTCTTGATTGGCATGCGGACGCAAGCAAACTTGCAAGCGCCGGAAAAACGTCAAAGCTTCGCGTAGCAATAAAACAGCGGTAAACGAATATGTAGGTTGAAGTTTTAATCAACTTTATTGATTAACTTTCTTTGATAGAGGCTTGAGAATCACTGTATTGACAGATTACAAAATAATTATTTTCGTTGCCAGGGGTTGCAAATTGTTTTCTTTCATCCAAGTGGTGGAGGGCAGTAACGAAGATCATTTCTCGTGTCCGGAATATTTGCTATCATCGATTGTGCAATAGACTTGCAAGGATTCAAATCAATTGACGACTAATTGGCTGCGTTGAAGAGTATGGAGGGTAGAGGTTGAAAAAAAATAACACCAGAGAAAGAGGGTTAATATCCTTTTTCTGACTTATAGAAACATTTGGAACTCATTTCTACTTTCATTATTACAACAGATCACAGTGTACAACATCAATGAGAAACAGAACATGGATATGGATTTGGCAATTCTTAGTGCCCTGCTGAAAGGTAAAAATAATTTTGAATAATTCTGCCACACCGGATGATGTAATTCTTTGCTTACTCTTCCACCCGGACAGAAGAAGAATTCTGGTAGCACCCATTCCCAAAGTCAGAGATTATCGTGAACTATGTGTATTTCATTTGTGTATTTCATGTGTATTTCGTCAGTATTTTGTGCATCAGTTTTCGTCCTATATATATCGTTGATGTTCCCCAAATCGCTATTGTCTTCAAATTAACCTCAAAACTCCTAATCTACTCTACTCTAATTCGCAAGGGTGAGATGGACATGCTCTAGAAGCCTCAATTTAGCCGGTTACGTTAGGAAACAAAAACTCTAGTCGCAGCATTCAACTGTGAATGCGTAGTACGCGTTAATCCTCGTGACTAGATGAATGAGACTATTTTATTTTAAAGTGTATTTTACGATATTTGAGAGATGTTAAAGGTGTATTAAGTGAATAAGATCGATTACTAGAAACAAGAATTCTGCGTTTATCTCATCGACCCCGAATCTCGGTCTTGCAGTTTGGCTTGGACCAGATCTTTTCGTTCCATTTGACCAGAGGTACAAATGTTCTTTGTTTCTTACACTGTGTGAGGTATGTAAAAGTTCCAACATGCCGCCAATCGCAGAACTTGATCCGGGACATCTGTTACTGGGACAGCAACGACAAGCACTAACATCACAGAAGTAATGTAGAAATGTGTTAAGATCCTAGTTGTAGGGTAGAAGATAAACACGTCCCCATAAAGACTGTGGCTACATGGATTTGTAGCCAGGTTTAGGGTATATTTTGCACAGACACGTAAAGTTTGCCCATGCTGTTCGCATATTTTGTTATTAATGAGTGCTGACGTTCAAGTGAATCGAAAGAAAGTGCCAAAGCACAACTCCCCAATATTTTACAATGGTCGGGTGGCAATCACTACCTTTTTGTTGGTAATATTTGTGATTTTAAAAAGGATACTGTTTCTAAATAGAGTACGTATTTCGAGCAGATAACTGGAATCCGCTACAAGAATCACTAATGTAAGTATGGAACTGTAGGGGTAGGTCTTTTGAGGTTCAAACAGTATGCTTCCACATATATTGCTGGTGAATCCACTCGCATTTCCTCCAACCTGTGAGCTATAGCTAAGTGCCCCATAGGTAACTAAATAGTAAGCATGCCACGTTTGCTGTTCCACTGTTCAGGTCAAGGTGCCAGCAAGTTCGATCAGCTGAAGCTTGCATTAACTTGGAACAGAGTGGATGTAGCCGAGAAGAAGATCTTTACATCTGACACTGACTGGCCGGTGAGTGTTCTGAGCAAATTGAACGATAGCAGTGGGTGACAATACGTCCGTGAGAATTATGATCGTATTTAGTGATAGGGTTTGGACGTTTTAGGATGATATGGCGATGGGTAACAGATAGTGTCAGTGCGGCGTTGATGGTGATGGTGATGGTGATGGTGATGGTGAAGCTAATGGTGATGGTGATCGGGTGATGGTGATGATGGTGGTGATGGTGATGGTGACAAGGATGGTGATGGTAAAGCTGATGGTGATGGTGAAGCTGATGGTGATGGTGAAATTGATATTTGTGGTGATAGTGGTGTTCATGATGGTGATAAGGATGATAATAATTATAATAATAACAATAACAAATTTATTAGCGTGATACACACTCAGCTGCAAAGGTTACACCTAGTCACTCGTTTACAGGTATACCATGAAATATAATTAATAAATAATAAAGTAGATTTAATAGGTCAACTAATAATAAATAATTGCTTATCACAATTTATAAATTGAAAGAAGTTAAAATACAAATCTTTAAATTGTGCTAAACATACTATTTACGAGTTTTATGGTGATGTTGATAGCGGTATTGATGGTGGTGATGGTGATGGTGATGACGATGGTGAGGGTTATAATGGTAATGACGGTGATAGTATTGGTGATGATGACACCAAAATAGCGGTGGCTGTAGTGATGGCGATGGCAGTGGTGATAATGGTGGTGATGGTAATGATGATGGTGATGATGATGATGGTGGTGATGGTGGTGATGATGGTGATGGTGGTGGTGATGATGATGGTGGTGATGGTCATGATGATGATGATGATGGTGGTGATGGTGGTGATGATGGTGATGGTGGTGATGATGATTATGGTGGTGGTGATGGTGGTGATACTGATGATGGTGGTGGTGATGATGGTGGTGATGGTGATGGTGATGGTGGTGGTGATGGTGATGGTGATGATGGTGGTGATGGTGATGATGGTGGTGATGATGGTGGTGGTGATGGTGGTGATGGTGGTGATGGTGGTGGTGGTGATGGTGATGATGATGGTGGTGGTGATGGTGATGATCATGGTGGCGATGGTGATGGTGAAGGTGAAGGTGATAAGGATAACGAGGATAATACCCGTGAACGTCAGTGAGGTGTGTCTCTTTTTCATTGCAGAGTGGCAGTCTGGATGAGATGATGATGAACGCTCTCATTATGGGGAGAGTGGACTTTGTTCGGTTGTTCCTGTCTAGTGGTGTCAGCATGAGAGATTTTCTCACAGTGTCGTCACTCAGGAAACTATACAACTCGGTACGTATTCTAGAATGAGATGACAACTTCTCCTCTACCTTTCACCCAACCGACAGAGTCAGTTACGTAGCAACTTTCTGGAAATACTACAGAAAAATAATGAATATTTTAACGACCTTTTGAATGCTTTTTTCTTGTATGTATGACACAAAAAATTTTCGAAAGTTAGTAATATTTAACGTCAGCAGCATGACAAGTGGAGGGCTCGTCCAAATCTTGAGCCATATGCCTTTACAAATGCTCTAACAAGGAGGATACGTATTAGGAAGTAGGAAATTTTAGCCATTTTTTCAGGAAGAACTGTCTTGAAAAGTAATTTGACAGTTTTATATACTGACTACTGAGCAATGTATGAAATATAACACATGCCGTTGGTAATTGAATAATGAAATGTGTCCCCCAACCATGATAATACTTAGCAAGTTTTTCAAATATACTCAGAGAAGTAAAACTATTTCTTATTCCTTCAGGCTCCAGAGGAATCTCATTTCTATTCGCTAGTGGCAACAGTTGCTGATACTCCGGTATGTAGAGATAATTATTTGTCCCATTACACTTTACAAATGTACTTATTTACCGTGTTTCGTCTACTAAGCCCCCTCGGTGCTTGTTTGTCCAGGGGGCCTATTGGAAGGAAGGGGAATACTAGAGGCAGGGAGCACAGAAATTTTCTTGAGCTTTAGAAGTTCATAATAAATTAGTTTTATACATAATATTACAGGTTGAATGGTTTTCATAGGCCTCCCAAGAGAAAAAGGCCAGAACGTTTAGTAGTGTTAAACACAATTATTTTATATAATTTGTTAAAACTAAGCAGTTTATGACCTGGTAAACGGGGCGCGATACAAATGTATGCAACTGCAAGTAGGTATGCGCACTCACATTTTTGCTTTGAAACACATGCGGTTTTTATTATTTATTAATATTTTATGAAATATTCGACTTCTGGCGTATCAAACTTGGAGGGTGTTATTAGAAGGGTGCATAATAGAGGTTGGGGTTCTAACTCTTTCTCTCAGGTTTTCCATCAACTCCCTTAATTTAGACATCACTTGTGAATCTCTATCAACTACGGTAAATATTGCCATGATTCAGAATTTTGATTCTTAACTTAAAACCGCGATATCGGCAGAGTACGGCATAATTATACGCACACTTTGATGAAAGGCAAAGAGCCCCCTAAATCTTTTGAACAAAGTTTACACCACAGCTTCAAGACATTTATCGTTTCAGGACGGGCCCTTCTCACTAAAAGACATTGGCAAGTTGATAAAGGAGCTCGTGGGAGCGCACTACGAACCTCTGTATTCTGTAGACTCGCCACACACTCACACCCTTGCTGCGCATGCCATTAGTATGTTGGGCGCTGTACCACATGGAATGCAGGACGAGGACAGGGTTGACTTTTTACCAGCACGTGGTGGGAATAGTCACGTGGGCAAGACCAGGCTTGTGAACTCGCCCCAACACTTTGAGAAGCCGTTTAGAGAGCTGTTCTTGTGGGCCGTCTTAATGAACCGCTTTGATATGGCGCGGTTTATGTGGGAGAGGAGTGAAGAGGCTGTTGCAGATTCGCTGGTGGCAGCTCGTTTGTTTCTTGCAATGCACGACAGAGTCGATGAAGAGTTCTTTGAAATCAAGGAGGAGTTTAAAGAGAATGCTGTGTGAGTAGACGTTAATCGTTGTACTCTGGTTTGATTTTGTGTCATGTAATGAGCTGGGTATTGTATGATATGAACAAATTATGCGAACAAGGGAATAAGTTGCCCAGTGAATAATGAAATACATGAATGATAATAATAATAATAATAATAGTAATAATAATAGTAACAATAATAATAATAATAATAATAATAATAGTAAAAACGTTATGTACACATAAGTTATTTCCGGACCGAAAAGTCTATTTGCGGCTAGTGTTACTTTTATTAAAGTTTTAGATACATGATTATATAAATATTTTATAAAAGAAAAGTAATGTGGTATTTATACTTCATAAGATAAAAATACATATCCTGTGAAACAGCGTACAGCATTACTTACAAAAAACATCGGCTAAACTTTAAAAAGAAATCTCTATGGAAAGTAGAGCTATTCTGAAATTACAATCCAATACTAAATTATAGTTAAACATAATTTTTGTTTACATAAGTAGTCATATGCATATTTTGTTCACAGTGAAGTGTCCAACATTGACACTAACCATTTGTATTTGACTACAGAGAGTTCGAGAACCTTGCTATTGGGGTTATAGATGAGTGTGACAATGAAGACGAAGTGTTGGCTGAGATGCTGGTTGAAAGGGAATTCCCCAACTGGGGTGGAATGTCCTGCCTTAACCTGGCCGCAGCTGCCAAGGCAGAGAAATTCCTCGCTCATCCATGCTGCCAGACCTGCTTGAATAACATATGGAAGTCACGTGGAATGCCAGGGGCTGAAAATATTCAGGTGATTAACAGTAGTAAAGTGCTCAATATTTGATACCTTTACAATTATCTGCCATCACTTGCCATTACCATCCATCACTTGCCATCACTTTCTATATCTGTTGCCGTAAGCAACCGTAAACAATTGCGAAGGAAGATCGAAAAAGATCTTGTGGTAGATTTCAAAGTTATAGACGGGACGTTAATACGTTCAACTAAACTTTACGTTAAACACACAAGTAGGTCAGTGATTGTTTCCTGAATTAAACTGGTGGTCTTTGCTTCGAGCGATATGGCGGGCTGGGTTGGAACTGTAGTTTTCAATACAACAACTAGTTTTCTATCTGTTATTCTTCTTCTTGCTAATATTATTATATATATATTGTTTTTCATTTTCTTTTTTCGTCGTCACCTTCTTCTAATTATTATTACTATTATATTATTATTATTATTATTGTTATTATTATTATTATTATTATTAACAGTGTTTGTGTTGCAGGTCATCTTTGCACTGGTGTTTCCTCTTCTTGTTCTGTGGATGCAGTTCTACGATGACTCGACCAACAGCTGGAAAGTGCCTTTCTGGAAGAAGCTGAAGATCCTCTATACCGCACCAATTGCCAAGTTTTGGACCCATTTGGTAATGTACATTACACAGGAAGAATATCAACCTAGTGGTTTATTAATATGTACTGTACAGTGCTGCAGCTGGGGTGGTAACTTGTAGCTTGTGTAACTTGTGTGTGCGAGGTTGGCACAGTTGGTAAGATCTGTGACTACCAACCAGAAGGTGCCGGGTTCAATCTCCGGCCTTGCTGAGGGTTGAACTTTAGGCAACCTTTTTTGCCACATTCTCTATGGACAGGTACGTAAAGCTGTTGGTCTAGTCTCTCGACATTCTGTCGGGGACTTACTAAAGAATCCACACACTTGTCAATAAGAGTGGGCTAATGCCGGTGTTGTGGACTGTCAGCTCCTCCCTACAAAGGGAGCCAGGCCTAGAAGGGACCACGTGTCCTGTTAACTGTGCTCCTGCTGAGTACCATACTCAGCAAATGTTGCAAATGAATAAATAAAGTAACAGCACTGTAAGCCAGCTTGCAGGCGGTTGATGGTGTTTTTATCGCGGAAAAATCCCAGTCTGCTATTGTCGCCACCATCTTTGATTTTTGGCCACGCGAACCTGCGGAGGAGACAAAATGGGAGGAGGGTGGAGGGGGCGAGGAGAAAAAGGTTCGCGCAGCCAGATATCAAAGATGGCGGCGGCAATAGCAGACTGGGATTTTTCCGCGATAAAAACACCATCCACCGCTTGCAAGCAGGCTACAGCACTGTAGACTCACTCTTGCGACAGCAATTGTAATTGACAGCTTTGTGACAGCGATGTTGCCATAGCGGCCTCACTAGTGTACACATCACTGTCACGGCACTATAGATTTCAACGCTGTCAAAGTGCTGTCACAGTCATGAATCTCACAGCCCTGTCAGTTGCCCCAGTACAGTGCTTGTAGTAGGTAAAGTTAGATCACGTGAATTGAAGTGAGTAAAGCGAAGAGAAGTGATATAAAACATGGCACTAAATAGTGATGAGACAGTAACAAACTTATGGATCTCGACCTTCAACCACCAATCCGGAGTCAAATTACTGCAACTCTTTTAACAAGTGCTTGAGAAGCTTATGAGATAAACAACTAATTCAAGGAAGGCTGCGTTTAAAAACATGGTACGTAAAACACAGGACGAATTGATATTTAGTATGAACAATAACACGGCATTGTTCTCGCATGTTTTCTCAGAATATTAACAAGATTCACGTTTGATAATTTTACAACTGAAAGCAACCTTTCTTGAATTAAGTGTATTACCGTTATATTTTGTGATACAACTTAAATTAACAGACGTAAATGTTGAGACAGTGTTTTTCAACAGATATAAACAGTGTATGGTAAAAACACATGTGACATTATGTTTCAACAAGCTTACGTGACAGTTTCAGTTAACATGTGTGACAATACGTGACCAAATTTAGGTGCTCGTTACAACTAGTGTGACAATGTACAACTGTGACGGTATATGTTTCAACAAGCTTAAGTGACAGTTGCTGTTAACAGAGGTGACAATACATGACCAAAATGAGACGCTCATAACAGCAAATACGATAAACAAGTGTGACAGTCCGTGACAAGTATTGTGTGTTGTTTCTCCAGGGAAGTCATTTTGTCTTTCTTTGCCTGTATGCATTCGTGATCCTCTTCTCATTCGAAAGAACCTACCCTTCTGTGTACGAAGCCATTATCATGTGTTGGTTGTTTACAATCATTTGTGAAGAGATAAGACAGGTACGGTGATGCTACATTTGGCTTTATTGGCAGGGTAAATAAGTTTGTTAAACGTTGGAATTCTCCTTGGAATTTTCTTTATAATGTTGATGATGAAAGAACATTGTGGGTTGCGAAATATATGTTACATCCATTCGGCTGCATTTGAGTTTGCAGTGTTGCAAAAGGCAAACTATTCTACCTTTCCTTTCAAGTTTCCGAGAGGGGGTGTTGCAGATGTAGTTTTTACACAGCTCGTCTCTCAAGAAGAGTTTATAAGCAGTGCAAGTTGCTAGGACATTTTGCTTGTTGTAACCGGGTTTTAAGTCTACCATGAATAACTCCTATGCATCACAATACGCTGGTATGAACCATTAAATTTATTCCATAATTTTACGAAAAGCTCTAATTAAACATCATGTGTTCTTTATGAACAGTCTGATAGTTATACGAAGGTAAATCTCCTGGGTTATATTTACTCTCATGAACAGGCTACACGTGTATGTATTGCCTTTGAGGGTACGATAATATTAAAGGCGAACACAGCCCCAGCACAGCCGAAAGCTCGGAGTTTTCTGTCTACTAGTGTAGCGACTAAAACCTAAAAAAATCAACATATATTAAACGCCGTACACAACTAAGCACAACATACATTGCGCTTGACCATACTAACTATGTACAGTGGTTTAAATGTGGTAATTTAAAGTTCTCTAATAAATATCCCAAATAATACCTGCAACCTTACTGGTTACCCCCTCACATACTAACTATGCCTTGACGATGTGTTGGTTGAGAATATAGGTTGCATTTTGCATTTAAAGAAAAACTTAAAAAAATGAAGTTTATGCCGTGAACTACGTGTCAACTGCTGTTTTGCAGGTTCTTCTTCAAGAAAGCAGTACTCTACGATCTAAGATAGCGTTGTATTTCTCCTCCACTGTCAACATCACGGACACACTGGCTAACTCCATCGCGGTGGTGGCTTTTGTCTTGAGGTTCTTCGGTCCAACTTGGGAAGCTGCCCGTGTTCTCTACTGTCTCAACTTCATTGTGTTCTGTTTTCGTTTATTCCGAGTGTACTTTGTGAGTGGATATCTTGGGCCAAAGCTTGTCATGATAAAAAGAATGGTAAGCCTTCGTTGTACATGCTCGCCAGCGCATGTGCAGATAGCTACTGTCTCTTCTCAAAGGAAAATCGGTTCTTGAGTTTCAATTACCAGTTAAATATTTTCATTTTGAAATTTTTCGATGTCACTGTTGTTGTCAGTGCTAGAATTGTCATTGTTAGTGTCATTGTCGAGTTGCTGTTGCTGTTGTCAGTGCTGTTGTTGTTATTGTTGCCATTTTCGTTGTTGTTATTACCGTTGTCATTGTCATTGTCTTTGTATTTGTTGTATCCATTGTTGATTTTTTTGTCCATAAACTCCAGAATATGCGAGTGCAGACTCAAAAGAGCGATTAATTCCGAAGTCACTGCAGCAAGGAACCAGTCTGGTTGCAGGAATAACCAGTGATTTCGGCAAAAATATAATTTAGGGGTAAATCCAACACTTTGAGCGAAATGAATTTTCTTTTCCATTTACTATTGAATTTTTTGATGAGGGTGAACTGTTGAAAATTATTTCATGTTTCTTATTTATTGAGATACTAGATTCTCTGGGAGAGATGAGGGGTTCAGAAATGCGAATTAACTGCTTGAGTATCTTCTTGTTCTCGGAGAATAAAATAATAGATATTGGTGCAAAGGGTTTATTAGATTACTTATGAAAATTTATATAATTCTTAGCTTAGTCATGCTTAAACTAAATAAAATCAACACCCTCACTGGTAGTATGTTGTTGCAACCGTGCATTTATTAATACAGAATAATAAGGTAATAGTTACTCAGAATAGTTTAGACTAATCAAAGTTGAGCAATAAAAACTAAAGGAATTTATTGAACATATGCACAGTCCTGTATGGTAATAAGTAAATAACTTTAAATGAACTCACTACTAGCACTAAAGGAGAATTAATACAACTCAATTTAATTAAAATAAATTTAGACTGTTTCCATAGTTAATAATAATATTTTCTCGCTTGCAGCTGAAGGACGTTGTGATGTGGCTGTGTCTTCTGATCGTATTTGTCATCAGTTATGGCGTGTTCAGGCAGGCGTTATTCTTCGGTAACAGTAGGAGCCCCTACATCAACGTGATACACGAGATATTCTTCAAGCCGTACTGGCATGTGTATGGGGAGCTGTTCATGGATCAGTCCAGTAAGTATCTCAAGATGTGACTGTTGAGTCATGTATATGAACTGTGTATGGGGAGCTGTTCATGGATCAGTCCAGTAAGTATCTAAAGATGTGACTG
>JAOEJI010286112.1:0-11820 GCA_025448255.1 Umimayanthus chanpuru | reverse complement strand
TTTTAAATTGGCCCCCCCCCCCCCCCGGCAAGGTTTCACTGCCAGACAATGCAGACGCCACACCTGGGACCTCAATAATTTACAGTACAGTTGACTCCCGATAACTTGCAACCTTGCTAACTCGAACCTCCTGCTAACTCAAGGTAACTTTCATTTCCCTTCAGGTCATTTTCTATATAATTTGGCCCTCAATAACTTGAACATCCAGTAACTTGAACCTTTTTCTATTTCCCCTGAAGGTTCAAGTTATCGAGAGTTGACTGTAGTTTGAAGGACCTCACCTGTTGTATACCTTTATGTTTTGTTCTTTCTTTGTTTTGTTTGCGATTTTTTTTTAAAGTCACATCCACCAAAGGTAAGAGTGGATTGCGAAGTGTTTTTTACCCCCAGCAGAGATTATAGGAATTTGTTGGCATTTTGGAAGCCTTTCTTTCTAGTCAATAGCAAAGTCACTTGGTAATGTTTGGGTTGAAATTCAATTCAGATGACAAGAACAATTTGTTGGCTACATACAATCAATTCATTTGGCCACTGTAACATCGCAGGAAAGTAGATAATTTTTAGGTTTTGTGAAAGGCGGTCCAAAATCATCACTTAGGCCATTTTTGCACCGAGCTCAATTTCAAATATGGTAAATCAAATTAAGATACTTTACTTGGTATAACAAGATTTTTTGCAGGCTGTACAGTGTACTAAGAAGCTGATACTTGTGCAAATTTATTGAATGGTCATAATACCTTAAGGACTGAGGGACTGTGTACCGAACCTTTCTACAACTTGTTTTGCAGCCTCAGAGGTGAGTAAACTGAATGTTGAGATTGAAATTCTGAAGGCAGCAAATGACGAAAAGGACAAGAGAATTCAAGACATGCAACAATCAATGGGTCATTTTAAGAAGGTAGGTAGGCAGTATGTATTTTGTTTACAATTCCACCAGTTAAACTGGCTGAAAGACTTGTTTTACCCTGAATGCTGTACAATGTTGTACTAGTTAGTTTTTTCTCTTGTTTTTAATGTCTGTATGGCTTTAATAACATTTTTTAACAAGAAAAAAAAAATTGATCTTAAATCTTGTGTGGACAAATCATTGACTGGCAGTCTCTAACTTAAATACTTAAACAAATGACAGTTAGTATAAAGAGAAAATCAGACTGTTATTATTACATACTGAAGAACCTCATATTGAAGTCCTGGGTCCTGTTGTATGAAGAGTGGATAACATTATCCAGCAGATGAATTCCTATTCAGTGAATAAAATTGGTGCATTCTTAATTTTGATTGAACAACATGCCAATTTTATCCACTGGATAGGGATTTATCTGCTCAATAATGTTATCTGCTCTTTGTTACTGGGGCCTGGGCCAATATAAATTTGTAAGGGGTTTTTGGTGGGCTTATAAATGGAGGATAGGGGGGGTGGAGGGGGGGCTTGAATAGGAAGTGAATATGTGGAGTGGACCAAGTTACTCTGAACTTCACTTTAACAATAGGGGTGGTTTGTATTAATATTTAGGTTGAAGATCTTCTGAAGAAGAAAGCTCAGCGTACAGCATCAGATGGAAGTCAGGTCTCCAGTCCTGGGTATTCGTCCACTGATGCTACCAGTGTACACAGTCATTTTAGTGATTTTCCTGTGACGTCAGAGCCAGACAACCACCCAGACAACTCTGGACACCTAGACACAAGTGCTGACAGACAAGTGTTTTCAGGTGCTTGTATCTGCTGTTTTACTTTTTCCAGTTCTTTTTTCAATTTCTATTTGTTCAACAATTATCTACCCTCCTTTATGATCGATAATTAAACTTTTCTAGATCATTGCATAAGAGTTACTATTGTTATTATGGTAGTGAGAAAAGTGTGTTCTCAAACCATCGAGTGACACAGCCAGTTTGTTTTGATTTTGTCTGGTGAACAAGGACTATTCTTTGGAAGTACATGTATATGGAAGTGTGTCTAATTGGCTGTGTGTGTGCTAATGCTGTATTTCAATGCTCGGGATCTGGAGCAGGTATTACAGATGTTGCTGAATGTTGTATTTTGTTGGGGGCATTGTTTAAGTTAGATATTAACTAAGCTATATAAATAAATCTACCTGAGATCTTTGTTTACTGTACATGGATGTCTCACATGTACATGTATGTGCTCTGTAAATTGACAGAATCATACATGCATGCTGTTGGTAACCCAGTAACACCCAGTCTGAGGGCCATAGTCCAACACAATGAGGCTGAGTTGGATTTCCACAAGCAACAGCAAGGTGTACGGTCCTCGTTTGGAAAGGGCTTCTTTAGGACCAAGAATGAACCTAGAAGCTCAAGTGAACCCAATTTGAGTATGTGTTTTAACAGCAATCAGCTACTACTATTTTGTAGGCACACATTAAAAGTATCACTCACAAAGGTCTATAAACATTTTGAAATGTTATCTAGACTAAAACAAGAAACAAGAAAAAAATTATCGGTAGGTCCAGGTCCTCATTTTGTAAATGCTAGGTGTGCTGAAAAGCATGCTTCTGGGTTGTTCCATGCGGCATTTTACCATTTGCAATGGTCATGTGTTGTATTTCCAGGTACAGTAAAAAAGCTGTACATGGCTGGGGAGGGGCGTTAAGGGGAGGGGGAGGGCAACTGTCTCTGATAATAAATTGGTTTCTAACAAATTTTTAGAAAAATCGCTTAAAAAATATGCTAGTATTAGAATATTGGTCACCTCCCCCCTCCTCTAGACATACTGTACAGTACTAAGCTGATACAAACATGAATACATGTGGCCCTAAATATCATCAAATTACTGGAATGTAATATGTTACCCAATCAATCACGATTTTTTGCACATTTGTTTCCGAACACATTGTTTCCCAATTTAACACATGAATGTTAACATTGACATTCTTTCCATTTCCCTACAAGGGTCTATTGCTTTTGCTTGAACCTAGGTGCTAGGTTTTAGAATTGAGTTTTAAGTACTTAATAAATTGATAAATTTCGTTTGTTCTTCAATACCAGGGAAAAATGCCATTAACTTGCCACAGCAGACTAGTCCAGGAAAGGTTTGTTTTAACAGTAGTCAGGTCATAAAATTATGGCATTGTTTATGAACAGTTCAATATCTTTATTTATTGTATACATTATGGCAAAAATTGCAATGGTTATTTTAGTTACTGATAGAAACGGGGTTTTCTGTCTTTTTTCAATTTTATTGGATTAATAGGGAGAATACACTGTTTTACAGCTTTTACCTTTAACTTTTAAGGAAAATCAGCCAAATACTGCAAATAAACAACGCACTGATGAGTCGCCATTTAAAGAGGAGAGAAAAACGGGAATTCGCAAGTCTTTTGGCAAAGCTATCAAGAAGTAGGTGCACATTATGTATCAGTACATATTTTTACTGTAGCTAGTGTAAAAATATATTTGTAAGTACTGAAAGTTCTTCAAACTACAGGGTTTAGTAAAACTTGTAAAATTTTAATATCATTGGAGCAGCTTAAATTGTTATCGGCATGTATTCTATGACCAGCTGCTGGCATACTGAAACTCTTATCCACGCCTTCATTACCAGTAGACTTGATTGCTGTAACAGTCTTTTATGTAGCCTGCCAGGCAAAACTGTCTGCAAACTTCAGCGAATCCAGAATGCATGCGCCCGTTTCATCTACTACTCCCCCAAGTTTTGCCAAATTACGCCTGCTTCTCATAGAACTACACTAGTTCCCTGTGAGACAAAGAATTACTTTCAAACTGCTATTAAACTCTTCAGCAGCTGGCTTCTTCCTTCTCAAAGCTTATCACAGTTGCACAACCTGGTCGTTGTAATCTCCTCGCCTCCTTTCTAATCAAAGAATAGCCTTGCTGATTGCTCATTAATGCTCGCTATACCACCGCTCTAAATCAGTCTGCCCACTGACATCCGCTCAAGCTCCAGTTCAGATATTTAAAACGAAACTTAGAACTTATCTTTTTAGTTTTTACTACTGCGTGCAGTTAACACCATTTATCTTACTACCACAATCTTACATTTGGGGGGTTGAGGGGTGGGGAAAAGTAGTTAGAACTTCGTTGTAACGTGCATAGAATATTCTAGGAAGCATGCGCACTACGAAAAAATTTTGTGTTATTAGTTATTACTATTTTAATGCCGTGGAAACAGTACATTTTAACTTTTTGTTCATGAATACTGTATGATAGATTTATTATAGCTTCAACATTGCACACCAGTTTTACCATATATATGTATGACAGCTGGAGGCTTTACTATTGTCCTGCAGGTTGCGCCGTACAACATCCTTGACCATGAATCAAGAGGAGAGGCCAGCCATTGACCCAATAGACCTCACGCAGTACCACAATCAGAAGGAGAGCCAAGGGTACGAACTCTACATTTTGGTTTGTTAGCTCCTATTTTGATGTATCATGTATGTTTAGACAGTTCTTGTGTTGTGTATAGTGTTTTATCAAATGGGGTGGGGGTGGCGGACACAAAAAGACCCTCCGGTGGAAAATGTAAGGGGTTCCACCCCTTTACACCCTGAAAGGTTGTCCTCATAGCTGACATTACCAGTTTTACGTGATTGTGAAGGACTTATTGGCGACCTTTAGATTTGACTACGAGTACGACTTTTTGGTACGACCAAATTCTTGACAGGAGTTCGCAAATCGTTGTCGGGTCAAATATTGTGGCCGTCCTCCTCTACTACGAGAATTGCTTTGAGAATTACTTTTTGGTCTCTTCGAAGCAAAGTTTTAGTCTTTTTTTTTTCCAGCTTTTAGTATTTTAATAGTCTGTCATTTCGTTTAAGTCTCGGATTTTGGCTTCCCTTGTATTTTTATAGGCATACATTTATTGTAGTTACTACGCTATATGTATTTTAAGAGTTCCCTTCTGAAAAGCACTAATTATTGTGATGTTGGTAATCTCAATAAAGATTATTATTAAATTGCTGAAGATCTCGTATCCAACATTACGAGTTCAAAAGCTAAGAAGTAAAACTCTTAGTCAAACTCGTACTCGTTATCAAGTCTAGAAGTCGCTACTGTCCATATTAAGGTACAACTTTGGTCCGATTACAGGGTTCAAATTAAGGGCCTACAAATTACGAAAAGTAGGACAAAATTTCAGATTTGTAGGCCAATAACTAAGCAGCCTACAAAATTCAAATAAAGATTTATATGGAAACATTATTTTCTCCCAAAGCAAAATGAAAATTTGTAGGCCAGACAAAATCCTTAAGTCGCACCATGCGATATACAGTGTAGTCTTGAATAGGGTACACATAATAAAGACATTTTTTTTCCTGATTGGTCTGCAAAAGGAGATGGTTTATGTTGAGAACCTATGACCATAAAGTACTCTCACTGTCAATTTTTACCTTACCTGAAGTTTTAGTGAGTATCTTTTTTCAGTTTGTTACGGCGTGAAAGCATAGTTTCCAGGGGTATTTGACATAAGAACCACAAGTAGGAGCTACTTTATAGTTAGGGTTTTAGTTAAAGTTTCAAAAGCATTTAATACCTTACTGTAGTTTTGGGTGAGTACGGTATTTCCCTTGTGGGGTTTACATTGGCAAATGGTTTCTAACATGTAGCGACCAATTGGAGTTACCGTTTTCCAAGTGGAGTGCCCAGATGGTGCTGAGTTGGCTGGACGACCTGGGGCTAGGGCGATACGTGGAGCCTTGCAGTAGGGTGATATCGTGCGGAGAAGACCTAATCAAGGCCACGGCTCATGAGCTGGAGAAGAACTTTGGTATAAGAAACCCACTGCATCGCAAGAAACTGCAGCTGGCTTTGCAGGTAACCTTGTCAAGTGCATACGAGTCGTGTAGATGTTCCGACACATAGGTGTGATTATGTGTCACGATTTGCGATATAATATATGCGTACTGTTACAAGGTGCTATCTTCTTGTATCTAAATCATTTTTCAAGAGAAATCCGTCTAAAAACCTCTTTAAAGAAAAAAAAAGAAACTGAAATTATTTTTTTCCCTACTGGCCAAAATAGAAGTCTATTGCAATATGTACTTAGACATCAATTTGATATAGTAACCGGGGACATACTAGGCGATTTTATGCGCCGATTGCAGCAAATTTGATCGCCTGCGAAGTTCGCCAGTTGAGTACATGGGGCACTCATGGCGATTTTTCCTCGCGATATCGCTCTTTTTCGTTCCCTGGGCATTCACGTAACCGAATAAATTGGCGCTGACTAAATGAAAAGTAATGTGATAAAATCGCATAATTTGATTGGTTAAATAGACCTTTCTCACGCTACCTGAGCAATTGAAACCTGACGTTAGCACTCTGTAGGTGTCAGAAATGGAAAGAGCAGGTCAAATTTAGTAAGTGCCGATTTAATATTGAAAACTGTGACACTGGTAAGGTTTTTAAAAACAAAAATACCCCGAAATTCTAAAAGAGAATGTATGGGAGTTTGCATGAGATCGAGGCTAAACGGGCATCCAGTGCCCGTCCAACGCAAAATTCCGATACATTCTCTGTTAAATTTTCAGTTTTTAAAAACTTTACCAGTGCCATAGTTTTCAATATTAAATCCCCAAATTTCCGGCACTTACTAACTTTGACGTGCTCTTTCCTCTTTTGACACTTACAGAGTGCTAATGTTAGGTTTGCAATTGCCTTAGGTAGCGTGAGAAAGGTCTATAGGCTAATCGCTGGGAAGAGCAGGAGGGGCACACTGCTTGGATCTTTGCATGACATGCTAGATACCGGCGATTTTATACGCCAGTTGCTGCGATCAGTGCAATCTGCTATCGCATTAGGTGACTAGGTGAATTTCGCCAATCACTGCGATCGTCGTACAAAATCGCCTAGTGTGCTCCTGCTTAATAGTTCTTAAATTGAAAAATACAAGTTTTGTTGTTAAAAACTTCATTTATCATTGTTTTGTTTCAGAATTTTGATGTCAGTACTTATTACAAGTAGCTTGTCACACTTTGAAATCTTTTTTACTTTGTAGGCCTTACTCTCCGAAGGACCTGACTTGATGGGAAGATTGAGCAGTCATTGGGTGTTAGGTAGCTACGGATGCTCCTGTTTTATTCTGTTCCTTATCTGTGTGTGTGTCTGTTGACAGAAGGGTATATGAAGTCAGAACGTTTTAAGTGTATGTGCAAAATAGCGACCGAAACTGAAATACTATCTCTCCCCCCCCTGCCATGCTCGTGAAACCAGTTCTCTCTATTTTTGTGGTCAGACCTCGTTATATCGTCTGTCGAGAACGACCTTTAAACTGCAAATTGAAACTGTACAGACCACTACGGTGTCGCTGATATTAAAGGCAAATCAGTAACTGATCATCAGTAGAATACCTAAAATGTGTGCAATTCTACAATCGTAATCTCGATTTTTTTTTCGATTGCGAACAGCACGATCGATGTGTATGGTCGTTGCTTATGCCGGAAAAATAAATTTATTCAATGCTTTGTTGAAGGTAAAAAACGTCCATAAAATGGTTCCAAAAGTTAAACAAAATGTAGAATATTCGAACTGAAAAGCGAAGTGCAATATAGGCTAGTGTCAAACCGAATTATAAACGTTTCATACTTTCCGTTGTCTGTTTTAGAAATATTTGACTGTCTGTTGAAGAAATGCTTCATCCATTTCGCAGTCTGTGCATTTGTCAGTGTTAAACATTAATTTGGTGTAGTATTTCATCGAATTCATGTTGTATAGCAGTGTCTTTGTGGATGGTTGTTACAGTACGTTGTAATTGTTTGCTTTTTGTCACCTGAACTGTCTCATCCTGTTTATACAAAGATTTATTACTTGGAAGTTGAAGGCCCGTGCAAATGGACGCGACATTGTTGGCCAACAACGCGCAACATTGTTGGGCCTAACGTGTTGCGTCCGTTTGCATGGAACCACAACAATGTTGGCACTTGTTGGCACTTGTTGCGTATAGTTTGAAACCGGTCAAACTTTTAGGCCCGTGCAAACGGACGCAACATTGTTGGCCAACAACACGAAGCAATGCTGTGACTTGTTCATCCGTTTGCATGTTTCTTTAGGCGCTGACTTCAACAAATTGTCAATAAAACTTGTATCGTCTGCAAATGGCATCGAATACCAAAGACGGCTTTGTAGCACTGAAAGTTATTCATGTTACAAAATACCTTTGAGTTATCTTGATTATCACGTGAATAGTCCTTTGTCGTGTCCTTGAGAAGACGTTCCATTCGTAACATTACTTCTACTAAATCTGACGGAGTTCGTGCCTTTAGTGTTGGTGGTTGGACATTCTGGAACAACAGACCACACAGTCTCTCAAGACTTCAACGCTACTGTCAGAACTTAGGTTCAAAAATCTTTAAAAATATGTCATTTTTTACAGCACTCACAAGATCTTTGTTGTAGTTTTTAGGTTTGTTGTGAAGTTTTATGCAATACTGAGCATTGCCGGCAAGTTGTCTGGTATCCTTCATTCAAAATCATTTACATCCTCCAAACGCTCCCAAAAGATGATTTCGGTTGAAGTGTAAATTAAAGTAGCCTCTGCAATTTTGAAATATACATCGAGTACTGCAGAGAATCTTTCACTGCTGTATAATTTGCTCTAGTAGCAGACCTTTGTATTTATGATTATTGTTACGTTTAAGGGAATAAATTACATATGTAAAAGCATAGAGAAATTAGAATAATGCATGACACATGAACTGATTATGATTATGATTATTACTATTATTATTATTATTATTATTATTGTTATTATTATATTATTATATTGTTATTGTTAGTATTCTGGAATATCACGTGTCAGTGGTACTCGTGAATATGTTTGGTATAGATATCCTGACTATTTCTCATCCAGGCTGGCTGGAGGATATTGGTCTACCACAGTACAAAGAGTCCTTCAGTGAAGGATGTATCGATGGCAGAATGCTAAATTCCTTAACTTTTGTAAGTATCAACTCGTGTAAGTTGACCTGTGCCAGATGGTGGTTATGAGTACATTGCAACAGTGTAGAATGATCTGTACCATCTGAAGGTTGTGAATCCCGTGCACCACGTCAGTAGACACTAATAATCACTGTAATCACTGTTCATACTCCTGTAGGATGATCTGTACCATCTGAAGGTTGTGAATCCCTTGCACCATGTCAGTATAAAGAGAGCTATCCAGTGTTTACGGTAAGTCGAAATTGTGAACGCGGATCGTCTGATGTGATCCTTGCTTTGCGTGCGTTTATCGAGTTATGGATGCACACGGGAAGTTGGGAGAGCACGAGAGATAACGAGACAACGGCGTACGTCTGTCGAGATTTGGATGCACGCTCACGCCGTACAAAAAGCGCGCAAAAATATTGCCAGCTATGTTCTTAAGCCATCAATGCTGCTTCTGTTTTTTCCTTCGACCCCAAAGTACTTGTAAATCACAACTTGGGTACTTGAGCATACAGCATACGCCTTAGAATGCGGTGTTCAGTAGAGGATAAAATGTTCGGTTTTGGTTTCTATCTCAACATGAGTCATTTGTTCTTTTCTTGTACCTACAGGTTGCACAATTTCCACCCCAACTGTCTGAAGAGATATCCCATCGATGAGGTAAGATCACGCTGGCCATTGGCACACCCTCTCTCTCCCTACCCCCTTCCCCGGGTTCATAGACAACTTTCATAATATACCCCAGTGGCCATAAACAATAACTTTAAGTCAAGTTTAAGCTCCAAGTTCTCATATATTTGCTAAATTTCCGCCTTTTTTAGCTCGACTCAAAGTTTTTGTTTATGGTCAGTGGGACGTATTATGAACGTGGTCTCTGGGCCAAGCATAAAATACCTGTGTTCCGGACCCTAATTTTTTGCGCCGAACCTTCTAGATGCGAGCTTGGGACTTGGCTTCAGCACGCAGGATACACTGTACTGGTGTTGGTTATAATTTAAGTTATGTTTCTTTTGTTTTCTTTAGTCATGGCAGAAAGGTGCCGATGTTCTGTTGTGGACCAATGGTCGCGTGATGGAATGGCTGCGTTTGGTCGACCTGGCCGAGTACGCTCCCAACCTGAGGGGGAGTGGGCTCCACGGCACTTTGATGGTAGGATACTGTGACATGCTTGGAGACAGTGTGCGTGTGTTTGTTTGTTTGTTTGTGTTTGTGTGTGTTTGTGTAATAGTAATAGGTTATAGTAGTACAATGGCAGAGGGTTCCTGGGGGCGCCCCGAGCGATGACATCACAATTGTGTGACAAAGTAGTTTAGCTGTAAACGCAATGTGTCAATCAAATTGGTGAGACTCCTCTTCTGGGGATTAGCCTTTGACAAGTTTTTCAGTTACATTTTTAAGATTAATATTCACGATCCGCTATTCAGACCATTAGTCACGAATATTTATTAGGAAAAAGTAACAAAAAACAGCTACTTAGAAACTGTTGCCATTAGCTTCTCCACGTAATGGATAAAAAGCTAGTTACAAGCAAAAAACACAATGAAAAGTGACCGGATTCCCAACTTATGCCAACTACTTATGATCTACTGTGGACCCAAGTAACACCAGCAAAAGGAAGATAACGGTTGTCAAAAACAAAACAAGTAAAAGTACCGTGCTTCATTGGAGATCTTGAACTTTTGTAAATTCAAACAACTAGCTGTCGTTTAAAATAAAATTCTGGCTTTTTTTCTGCTTAGTAGCTTTCCGCTGTTTGTAGACCACTTTCATAAATCTCTCCAATGTCAGTACACATTCACTTCTACTTCGCATGCGTTTGCTATATTTTTGGAAACAAGCCTCGAATAGGCCCTTTGCAGCCGGGGGTCACATGGTACAAAATCCAACATATTGGAGAGCAAAAGAATGTGCTAGACTCCAAAATAAACACAATTAAGTGGAGTCAGTGGAGTCTTGTCACATTCTTTTGCTCTTCCAATATGTTGGATTTTGTACCATGTGACTTCCGGCTGCAAAGGGTCTATTGAAACTAATGTCTGATGGCATTAGAGTGACTGCGTATTGTGAAAGTGATGTATACGTTTTGTACAACCCACAGTTCTATTCGGTGATTGCACCCACCGTTGTACAATATCAACCTTTTTGAAATAGTTGTGTGTGGACTAGCAGACTTAGAGAGAGTATGTGTGAACAGACAATTTGACAGATAGATCAACCGATGCTTTACAAGTTACTGTGTGTAATAACCAGAACAAATCATACAAGTCTACCTTACTGACAGATGTTGGAGCCAAGATTTACGGCAGAAACGCTCTCCACACTGCTGTCCATTCCGCCAGGCAAGACACTTCTCAGACGCCACCTGGCGACGCACTTTAATTCGCTGATCGGCGTGGAATGTCAGAAGGTCAAGGAACAGACGCAGAACGCGCCGGGTTTTGTCCCCCTGATGCCTGGGGCCAAGGTGAAGGTAAGTCGGCAATCACACCAAACGCTCCCGTGTTCTTGGTAATATTACTGGTGCCAAAGATCAACTGAAGGTGAAACTGCGGCAATCGAGCAATACTCGTCCAGTGGAGTATTCTGGCCAACGACCCACCCACTCACCCCTCCCCTATACCTAACCACAAGTCTTGACGCTAACCCTTACCTAAAGAAATGGTAGTACATGTGCCATTTTATTGTATTTGCAAAAGAGGGCAAGAAATTATTTATTTGTTTCATTTTGGGAACAGATAATTTCGTATTAAAACAAAAGAATATCACAAAACTTGACAGTTGAACAAAGACGACTACAGTGATCGTCATGTTCTACTTATTTAGGGTAAAGGGTTCAGGGCTCTCATTGATATCAGGCCGCTTATTATACATAGGCGCCTGACGGGACTACCCTGAGGTGGATGTTATTTTTAAATAAAGG
>JAOEJI010285554.1:0-11821 GCA_025448255.1 Umimayanthus chanpuru | reverse complement strand
AATCTAAAGGTCTCTAAGAAGTCCTACTCGTAGTCAAACTCGTACTCGTAGTCAAATCTAAAGGTCTCTAAGAAGTCATACTCGTAGTCAAACTTGAACTCGCAGTCAAATCTAAAGGTCTCTAAGAAGTCGTATTGTAGTCAAACTTGAACCCGTAGTCAAATCTAAAGGTCTCTAAGTAGTCGTATTCGTAGTCAAACTTTAACTCGTAGTCAAATTTGAGGTTGCTATTGGCGTTGGTGGAACGACTGTTTACCATGATGAGTGTGCTCACTGCTGCACTTAGAAATATAAAGAGCCGGTTATCTATACAAGTCTAAATCTTTGCTTTTGCTCAAAGATGTTGAAAACAATAGCTGGACACTGGGTAAGATCGGTATCTCAATCCACGTGTGTTGCCATTGGCTCCATTTCGTCCTCTTCCACAATAGTTGGCGGCATCTCAATCCACGTGTGATGCCATTGGCTCCTTTTTGTCCTCTTCCACAATACTTGGCGGTATCTCAATCCATGTGTGTCGCCATTGGCTCCTTTTCGTCCTCTTCCACAATAGTCGGCGGTATTCTCTTGTTTTGGTTCCCTTCTCCAACAGGAGATAAAGATTTTAAGTGTTTCAGGTAGCTCCACGGTAGAAGGTTAAAATACGAGAAAGTAAAAGCTCTCGTTAGTCTTTGACTAAATGAGAGGAAATGTTGCTCTTTGAACAGCCCTGCTATAAACAGGTGCCTCTGAAGTTGTTTCTGCCGCAGTAAAGCGCGTTCCTCTTGGTGTTTTCGCTTCTGTTCTTCTCGTATTCTCCTCTCTTCCTCCTCTTTCAGTTTCTGTAACTCTAGACGTTTTTTTAGCTCTTCTTCTTCTTGTCTCATTCTTTCTTCGAAAGCTCTCCTTTCCGATTCTTCCATTGCTTTCAATTTTTCCTCTTGCTCGCGTCTTGCGGCTGCCTCAATTTCAGCCTCGATTTTCTCTTGTTCTCTTCTCAACTCTTCTTCCAGTTTGCGCTGTGCCATCATTTCTTGTTGTTTTCGTTTCCATTCTTCCCGCTGGCGCTTTTCACGCTCGGCCTTCACTCTAGCCAATCGCTCCTGCTCTTTCTCATATTCTTCTCTGCGTCGCTTCTCGTCTTCTTTCTCATCTCGTCTGCGCCTGAAATGAGACACAAAAATAAGACAAACGAAGAAAAAGCGTTTGTGTGCGCCATTCCGTGCAATAAACGATTTACTTGTAAGTGTATATGTGTGTGTTTGGTATGGCTGTAGCTTTGTGCGTGTGTGTTGTGTGGTGTGTGTGTGAGGGGAGGAGTATATGTGCGCGTGTGTATCGACGGTTGGAAAATCTGGTTGGTCCTTAAAATCGAACTCGTCAGGTTAGAGTGAGTTAGTATCTAGTTCGATGCGTCTCCTTCACTCCCTCATCTGATGAAAAAAGACAAGTACCATAGATATACAAACAAATGGATCATTAAAAATTCAAAGTAAACGAACCTTCTTTCCTCTTCTCGCCTTTTCATGTCCTCCTCGGCATCTGCCCGCAACTTCTCCAGCCTCGCTTCCTCTTCCAGTGCTTTCTTCTTGGCTTCTTCTCTCTCCTTCCTTTTCCTCTCCACCTCCAACCTCCGTCTCTCCGCTGCGGCGGCTCTTTCAGCAGCCCTCCTGTGCGCTCGGGCTTCCTTCGCCTTCTGGGCCTCCAACTCCTTCAGCCTCGCCTCTTCCACTGCAGCACTATCCCTGTCTGGATCCACAGCTTCCACTTCATCTGCAGGTTCAACAGTCCTTGGAACTAGTTTCGGAAACTCTACCACCGAACTGGCGTTAGTCATTGTTGGCGACGTCGGTTCTCCCGTTGTAGCTTTCGAGGATCTGGACGCAGATACTCCAGACAACAAAGGCGATACTGGGGACGTGACGGAGAGCACTTCTGGTTCCCGTTCTCCAGTTTCTGAGTCCACTCTCACTGTTGGGCCAGGACTGTCTGCATCCACTTTCTCCATCTCCTGTGTGTTTACAGATTCCACTACCGTTTCAGCATCACCTTGGTTCTCTTTTGGCTTTTCCTTTTCTTTCATGACTGGTTTTGCTGTCTTTCCTTTCTGGGCTTTCTTAGTGGTCTTCTTAGTTGGTTTAGATACAGGTTTTTTGTCTTGTTTGGACCCTTTTGTCTTCGTCTTTGCCACTTTATTCTGCAGACCTGGTGGAGGCTTCTCATCCTTTGGTCTTGGAACCTGGAAAGGTGGAGTTCCATTCTTAGTTTTCAATTTATCAGTTTTTGCTTTGCCAATTTCACTTTTCCCCGACGAAGTCTTCCTCGCGATTGCAGCTTTTGGTTTCGGCTTTTCCTCAATCACAGAAAACTTTTTATCGCTGTGTTCACTAAGAACTGACATAACAGCTGCTCTGAAATTGTCGGCGTCTTCCTCCGATTCGCTGTCCGATACAAATTCAGCGTTATGATAATCAAACGTAGTTTCTTGCTGACCCGTGACCAAGCTGAAGATGTCCATTTGAAGGTCAGAGAGCGACACTCGTTCAGACTGGATGGACTGAGTTGGACCAGGAGATCCCGCACTCCGCGAGGAACCAGCCTCTCCATCTTTTACTGGAATAAAGAAGCACACAAAAAAATCAGTGTTAGCTTTGTACTATAACGTAAAATAACTAACGGTTATGTTCATGATGGCAATGAAACTATTTTCCGCTGATAGCGAAGGAAATATACAATTAATACCACACAGAAAAACATTGGTGGAGGTGGAGGTATGTGTTTTAACGTAGCTATTTTGCATCTTAAATAAAATATGTATGCATCTAGGTATTGATGTAGGTATCACATTTATGCATACGTATGAAAGTGTGAATGTATTGATGGTTGGGTGGGAGTATTGGTTGATTGATTGAATGGTTGACTGATTGATTGACTGACTGACTGATTGATTGATTGATTGATTGATTGATTGATTGATTGATGTAGATATAGACATAGATGGGTGTATGCACGCATTCAATTGATGTGTGTAGCAGCAGCAGTAGAGTTATTAGTCGTCAGAGAAATGGTGACTTGAAAGAAAGTTTTGAGTCTCTTAATCCCTCCACTTCAGAACTGTCTTATGTATCCCAACGATTCTAGTAAACAGGGAACTCCCATCATAATATAGCCCTCAAAAACTCTGACGGGAAAAACCATTTCAGACAAACAAAGCTTAAATAACTGGCTTATCTGGCGAAAATCAATACTAATCCTTAAACGTTTTTCACAGATGGAAAAGTGCAACAGCAGATCATTGATTAAATGGATAAGCAAGAAAATTAACTGTTAACTTTTTAACATAGTTGATAAAGCAAAACTGGCTATGAAACTCGCCAGTTTCTTTGTTATATGTTTTTGTTGTCTAATTCTTTTGTTCGCTGGCCTTGACCGTGCACAAAACATAAAAGGTATTGAAATGCTCGCAAATGAACAACTAACCAATAAAGACATTTGAGCACACACGTAAATCAAAATAACGTGTACAATCACGGTTTGTTCAACATAAAACAAAGCAGCTTTGTTGACTGCCTTTAAAATTTGTCGAGCTTCCTAACCAGTTAGTTCTATTCGGCGGGATTGGCGACCGATTTGTTGAAACGTTTGCTATTTTCTAAGGTTTTTATTAATCGTGAGTTTACAACTCAGTTTAATACAACTTCAAATACTCACGTGGTTCATAGTAAGTGTGTCCGGTTTTAACCCTGCTCGGCATTCCAACTTTCCCTCTTGGCATTCTGTTTATCTTATCCGACAAATCGTCAAAATCTTTTAAAAGCTCCTGTTTAAAGTCGCCTGCATGTTAGAACCAAATTGGCAACATTAGTAAGCGATTGAGCGCAGTTCATAAAATCTGACTCAAACATCATACTAAACACCTTCAAGTTGGGATTTGCATTCTTGGGGACGGTCCACTTGATAATCGTGGGGGGAGGGGAGAGTGGAAGAATTTGTGAAAATAAATTGCAGGATCAATCCGTACAAAAAAATGTTTGCATAAAGAATATTTATGGAAAACCCATGAGAAAACGTGAAAAAGAACTGCAGGCGAAGGTTGACTTGCACTCAAATCAGTCTACTGCCCTAGCCGTCCACTCATACGAGGTTTACTTTTTAAATTGTATTTCAAATCCAAAACTCCGTCCCCTCGCTTAAACGATCTCCACTTTTCTGCATATCGTTCTTGTGGATAAGGTTGCTCGGTTAAAAAAAAAAACGAAAGAAAAGTTCCTGGGTCTTGAATACTGATTACACAGGCGAAATTAAAGCCTTTATATACTGGTTATAGAGCTTTATATTGTGTAAAGAAGTTGAATTTTGCTTTTAGTTATTTTCGGGGTTTTTTTTGTTGTTGCAAATCTTCAAAACTTTGGTTGGTATGGCGACAGTAAAGGGGAAAAAGTGTTGACGACCTTATTTTGCATTAATGCGATTTGATTATACACAAAGTTCTGGTTGCAGCAACAATTGTTCGAAAATGTCGTCACTTTTTCTTAAGTGGTTCAAAAAGCGTGCACAGTCTTGACAGGTTGGCATACGGAGAAAGATTCCGTAAAAAGAAGTGAACAAAAGGTACCGTACCGCCTGAGATTTTCAGGGCCTGTCTCAGGACAGCTAAAGACGGGCCAGCAGAACGGCTAACTTTCCTCTGCTTAGCGTTGCTCTTCAACTGGGTAGTGGGTGTATCATCAGCAGTTGGTTGGGGATCGTGACCAGGTGAATGTCCGGCCGAGCTAACACGCGCGTCTATAACAAACAGCACACAATGATTGTCACGCCATTCACAACCAGTTATACCACTAACGCAACCATATTTAACTACATCGTCGACTGCCCGATTATTGCTAATAAACATACCGTAATATTCCAAAAATAAGCCCTCCCCAGAAATAAACCCACCGACGTAAATTTCACATAAAATAGCGAAAAATCACTTTCATAAATAATACAATCCATTGGCCATGAGAACCCGACTTTAAAATATTTTTATGAGTGTTTTGCAAAAGTGGTCTATAAATCCGAGGGGAAAACCTTCTGAGTAATTATCGAGAAGTACATTGGCTTATTTTCGGAATTTCACGGCATTCCAAGCTAGAGAAACCTCTACAATACGGACATAGATACACGTTGCAGTTAATTTATATTTTCAGTTAATTTTTATTTTCAGTTAATTTTTGTTTTAACTAGTTAATTTTTCTAACTACCTAATTTTTTCTAACTAGTTAAATATTTGAATAATACTTGTGTACACCAAAAAGTCGAAGGTCTGGCATCAAATCCTCTCTAGCTCAGTTGGTAAGGCAATGAACTAGTGATCTAGAGATGAGATCGATGTGAGTTGGGTGTTCAAGCCCAGGTAAGGAACATTAGTATTTCGCATTAAATAAAGGAAAAAATTTGAAGGTTAGGGTTATAGGGTTAGCATAGAGTTAGGGATTGGAATAGAGATAAAATTGTTTTATGTTTTAATTTATGATAATATGTAGTTTAAAAAGCTAACTAGTTAGAAAAAAATTAACTACTTAAAAAAATATAACATACAACATATACATTCATCTTTTTTGAAAGAGCATCGAGGCTAAAAATGTTAAGCTAAGATAAAAAAAGTCAGGGGAGACTAAGGGAGGAACGTCTATTTCTATTCTGGGACACAGAATCGCTACTAAATAGGGTGAAAGAACAGTGCAATTACACATTTACTTTCGTAGACAGAGTATAGCAATGTACTTGGGTACACATCATGAACCGAGTTAGATGTTGGAAACAGCCTTTGGACGTATTTATACAAACAAAATTCCAAAAAAAATATCAAGGACACTTTCAAAAACATTTGTTATTGAGATCCTGAAAATATTGAGAACAGTCAGCCTCGGCCCAAAATTTCCTCTGGCCGCATCGATATAACGGAAGTCAGATATTCTCAGTTTGCTCTAACTTTTGGGCCTGTGTAGTTCTGAAATCTCGTGCATCATTCTTGATCCTACACCTCGGATCATGAATTGGCCACGTTCATCCTCCCTGCTGCGAAATTAGTCATTTTAGTTTCGACCAAAAGTCAGTGAATATCCGACTTACGTTACCGATGCGCCAGAACCCTGCCAGAACCCTTCGTAATGGTTGTAGGTCGCCTGGGCTCTGCGTACTAACATTTGATTGAGGCAACTGCAGGCCATAAGCTCTAAAGCAGTATTTTGAACATCAAAAGCAAGACTGAATGACTCTTGATACCAACATTACCCCAAGCCATCAAATTCAAGAGATGCAAGATTACAAGATTACAAATGCAGGATGTTTACTAAAGTTTATGTGGGTCTGATCTTAATAGATGTCTGACATATCTGGGGAAAAGATCAAGTCTTACCTATCGGCAGTGGCCCAAGTATACTGGAGAGCCTGTCGGCCCACATGACCACCGCTGCCCTGGCATCGGCCATGAAGGATACCCCCGACTTGGGTCGTGATAAGACCTTGGAAGCCACCACCCTTGCGTGTCCATGCAGCTCCTCAAGACTGATGTGGGTGGGTAGTATAGGACGGCTCTCCTCCGTGACACAAGATACACTGTCTGCTTCTTCAGTTCCTTTAGCTGAACAACAGAAAAAGAAATTGAAGACTGAATATATTCACTTTCTTTCTTTTTATTATATGGCGAAGATACTTATTAACCGAGAGTGAGGTCTGTACGGGAATTATCAAACTGAGGCCTTACTTTATTGACCGAGAAACAGCGAGATCAATGTGTCAAGGCTGAAATTTGATATTCCCGTTAAGACCGAACATTCGGGATTAATTATATAGCAAGTATTTTATCATCACCGTGCAAGTGGCAGTTCTTTCCTTCGCAGATCCGGTTCTGCGTGCACGTAGGTCATTAACAATAATCAGTAATACCGTTGGGCAATATGGGAAATCCAACGGCTCAAGAGCCAATCAGAATGCATGAAGTATCTTTGATATATAAGATTGGGTCTTGAACGGTCCGAAATTCCTGTAAAACAAACATATACCTTCAGTGGTGATATCTGAATTAATTTGATATCTTATGCGTCTCTTGAACAAAATGGGAGGTGAATTGTCCCAAAACCTCTTTCCCCTGTCATCTCTCTTTTTCCCTCTGGGTTAATTAGAATTTTGCCATTAAGTAAGAAAATTACAAGAGATCTAGAGAAAACCTGGAAAAATACACTGCCTTGATGTTGTAATGAAATTGCTGTAGATTAAGGCATTTGTCTATCAAAATACTATAATTTTAAATGTTTTTAAAAAAGAACAAACCTTCTAGCTCTGCATCATTCTTTTCATCATCCTTTCCACTCACAGGCACACCATGTATTTCTGTCTCGGATTCACCAGTTGATATATTACCTTTTTCATCTTCAGACAGATCATGTTTTCCAATATTGTCTTCGTGAGCGAAAATATCAGTATTTGCACCACCACCTTCTTCTTTTTGTACCAATTCTTGTTTTGGATCAACGTCTATTTTGTCAAATTCAATAGAATCCGCAGCATTTGAACTATCACGGATTTCAGAAGATATTAAATCTAATGGAAACTTCTCATTGCCTTCATTATCATTATTGTCTTTCTCCACTTCATTATGAGAAGCTACCATTGAAATACTATTATCAGTTAGATCTCCATCCTCAGGTTTTCCTAAGTCTCTAGATGTAAGGTCATCAGCTCCCACTGAAACATTTCCCGTAGGTGAGCCATTTTGGGTGTTACTCTCTGAATCATCTATTGGCATAGCAATTCCATCTGCCAAAACCTCTGCCATCACTTCTTCCTTAACTCCGACTTTGTCGTTACACACAGTCAACTCCACTGCACTTGGATCAAGAACATCCGAGTCCTCCATTTCCTTGTCATGCGTCCTTCTTGAAGTTTCGAAATCAACATCACCATTACTACTAGTAGGTGTACCATCAGATGAACTAGCAGTCGATGCAGATGTGGTGGGTGCTCCTGCAGACTGGATTGGTGGCAGCCTAGGAACAGAAGGGAAAGTGTTTGCCGACCTAAGACTTCCTTTTCTAGTTCTCCCTTTACATGCGACACCTGGCAACGTAGGTTCTTTCTCCATACCCAAAGCCTCATGACCAAAGTCAGTTTCCCACCCCTGCATATCTGAGTCACCTTGAAGAGTAGAATGTACTAGCATCTGAGACAACAGGTCTGCTTTCTGTCGAGAATTAAGTGATGCATATCTGTTGTCTTTCCTGACAGGGAAGGGATTCACCTCAGACAAACGTTCACTCAATGATTCTGCTGGACTCAAAGCCCTTGATGAAGGTGCATATTCTGACTGATCCTCGCTGTTAAGAGATATTAACGAAGCAGCCCCTGTTGACATTCCATTCTGGTAAAAATTAAAAGAGGGGTCCAACATTGAATTTGAAGGAGAAATTGGAGGCAGTGACATTGTACTATATGGTTGAGGTTTGTCAGGTAAAGGTAGAAATCCTGCAAGTCGATCATAACATTTTAGAGTTGGATCTTTTAGCGATCCTGAAGCGGCAAGTTTGTCCCAGGACTCGTCCTGAAGTGTCCTTCCAAGGTTGGCAATGTAACGCTTAGGTGAGAAGCCTGGCCTGATGGCACGTTCTCTGTAGCTGCTGTACGTTTTCTGGAGAAGATGTAGAAATAGTGGATCACCCTGCAGTTTAGTAAGAGAGGATATGGTTTTAGACATCATTTTCAACATTAAACAAAGCATCATTAACAGAGAAAAAGAGGTGTAGCTATATTATGGAATCTTTAGCAATCCTGGAATAAATCAATAAAACTACGATCAGAGCAACAGAAACCGGGATCAGATCAATAAAATCTGATTCATATCAATAAGAACTCGAACCTATCAATTAAAACACAGATTTGGATAAAAAAAAACTGGATCGCTTTACAAAAACATATCTAAAAGTATTTACAGGTATCTAGAAGTGTCTAGATAAACAGTAATCTTATAAAGGTGTCCAAATGCGTATCTGGAGATGTTCAGATAAAGAGCAGTGTCTCTCGACATTTTTAGCAGGATTCCTTCAGGTATTTGAACGAACATTCCAGACTTTCGAGACATTTTTTGGATTCCCAGACTTTTCAAGTTTTCTAGACACCTTGGAATCTTCCAAGACTAACTATACACTTCCTCTGTCTTGACAAGTCCTTTGTCTGGACACATAGACACCCCTATTGTCTAGACACCTCTTGACACCTCCACGTCAAGACACTTCACAGAGACCTGGACTTACAGGCATATCTGGACATGTTTTGTTGCTCAAAGTAATCCAGGTTTTATTGATTTTTCATCAAGGTTTTGTTGACCCAATCTGGTTTTTAGCGACCCGATCAAGCTGTTAATGATCCAACCTCATTTTCTGTGATTTGATTCTGGTTTTTTTGATCCGATCAACATTTCATTGATTTGATCCAAGTCTTATTGATTCGACATAAATCTTATTAATCTGGTCCAGATTTTATTTATCCGATCTATGTTTTATTGATCATATACAAGTTTTATTGATCCAATCCAGGTTTTATTGATCCAATCCAGATTTTATTAATCCAGTACAGGTTTTATTGATCCAATCCAGGTTATATTCATCTGATCATGGTTTTATTGATCTGGATCCAGGTTTTATTAATCTGATCTGGGTTTTACTGTTTTATTGATCAAATCCATGTTTTATTGATCCAATCCACGTTTTCATTGATCCGATCCAGGTTTTAAAGTGATCCGATCCAGCTGTTATAGATCCAATCTGGGTTTTATTGACCTGATCCAGGTTTTATTTATCCGATCCACATCTCATTGAATTGATCCAAGTTTTATTGATCCGATCCACATCTCATTGAATTGATCCGGGTTTTATCGATCCGATCCACATTTCATTGATTTGATCCAGGTTTTATTGATCCAATCTAGGTCTTATTCATCTGATCCAAGTTTTATTGATCTGATCCAAGTTTTGTTGATCCAACCTCAGTTTTAGTGGTCCGATCCAGCTGTTACTAATCCAATCCAGTCTGATCTGATTTTGGTTTTAATGATCCGATCCACGCTCTATTGATGTGATTTTACAATACAATACAATATTTTATTTATTTCAGTTCATCCAGAATTGATCCAGATTTAATTGATATCTAAACTAATTAAAGGGGGACTTTATTCATGTAGAAGCATTTATTCAGATAAATATGGTACACAAGTCAATGCAAGTTTTGTCCTTCAAAGTTGCATTCAATTAACACTTCGTTTGGCCACTCAGATGAAGAACTTGCACTGACTTGCTTTCAAATTTTAGCTTAACCAAAGTTGAAGCAAGCTGATGCAGTCAATATAAGTCCATACAAGTTTGTAACCAAATGAAATGCAATTGCAAGTTGACACAGGTTTAAAACTTGCACTGATTTTCATCAATTGTATCCATGTTTCCACAAGACTTCATGCTGGGGGGTCTAGAATACAAGAACTAGTTTTGGAGCACAGAAAAAGGTTTGTTGTTGTTGATGATGTCATTACTAAAATCAGTCAAGCCACCTGCTTCATAAATCATAATCGGCAACCTGCACTGCAGCATTAAAGTCTGGGGAAGAGGTGAGAAGAGGAGGGAATAAAGAGGAAAAAATAAGAAATATTGGAGTGAAAGTACAACAAATAACATTTGAGCAGTACTTTAGTAAATAGATAAAGTTCATCCCGAAATTTGGAACAATATCTTGATTTTAAGAGTTTCAATTTTCCAACTATTTCCTACTAATTTGTTAATATTTGAATCTTAAGTTTCCCAGAAAGTTTTTTGAGTGTTGCAATTCCTAACAATATGTTGCAATTCCCAAGATATTTTATCACTCCCCCAAAAGGCCCTGTTAGAGTTGATACCATTTGGAGCTCACTTTAATAGAGATTATTTGGAAAAGCACATGTACCTTATAAATGAAGAGCTCGGTGCAAAAACGGCCTAAGTGACGATTTTGAGTGACTTTTTGAAATACTAGGAAATTTTGGGGTTTTCTGCACAGCTATACTGTATTCTACAGGGATTCTGACAGGGTGCGGCCAAGAATGGGGAATTGTGCAGCACTATAAAGGTCAATTGTGCGGTAAAAAAGACCAATTATGCGGCAAATTGTGCGGCAGTCAATTCTTAATTTCAAATGTTTTGGGGGGGTGCTAAATGGTGTTTTGATTGGTATTTTAGTTTATTTAAGTGACGGAATCAATATTAGCACTTGAAATCATATAAGTTGTAATACTAATACGCAATTTTTTCTGAAATTTCACCTCGAAAATCAGCATACGTATTGTTTGTACAGTACACGGAACCCTTTGTTTTCATATGAAGTAATTTGCATAACGAGACAAAAAGACAAAGTTGAACAACTCCCAGATCTATGAAACATGGAGAATAAATCAAGACAAAATGTTTGCCTAGCTTCATGCATCACTTCAGTTGATGTCCATCATACAGATACTGTATCAGTCACTCAACTGGAATCTCTGGCACAGGTCTCTACGATCACGATCGAAAATCAGTTACATTTTTTCGAGTATTTTGATGATAAACTAATTTACATGAAAAATTTTCATTTAGATTTTGTAAAAGTTCTATCTACTGACATTAATCTTCTGGTTTTTTGCACAAATGCAGAAAGATTTGAATGAGAAACGATCGTGCAAGTATTCTCGGCCGTTTTGAATCTTGTCACGGGCAAGCAAATCTAGTTCGTTTCCAGGTCTCCTCGATCATAAAATGTTACAGGCGTCATGAACGTTCGATCGTGCTGTCACAGGAGAAGAAAA
>JAOEJI010284444.1:0-11823 GCA_025448255.1 Umimayanthus chanpuru | reverse complement strand
GCTACTGTGACAGCCAAAAACAGCACAATTTCTGTGTCCAAACCCCATGTTTTGGGTTTGCTACAAAATAAGGAATTTAAAGATAAGACTTTTTTTTACAAATGTACAGGATTTTAGTTTTAGAACAGCGATTTTTAAACTAAGCGCGTAAGCGAGTAACGCGCTACTCAGAAATTCAATGAAACTTTCAATAAAGAATGATTACTTACCTATAAAATATCGTGATACAGTTGTATGGTCTGATTGTGTAGTAATATTTGCGAAGACTTGAATAATTAAGCTTTCCAGAGTTATAATGACTGGATTATTCACGAACAACAACGCCAATATGGCGTCCAGACACGCTTTGGTGCTCACTTTTTTCTTGGGCCTAGTCCAGAATGCATTGCGTGCGGGTTGTAAGTTTGAAACTCTGGATGCTTGTATTGTTGCACACGAACCGTTTATAACGTTACCGGTAATTCTGAATAATGTATTGTGACCAACTTGCACCACCTTTGCGTAAATTACTGTGTATGGCAATGGCCAATGTGCACAGCAACGGTCTTCGCGCATCACAGGACATAACTCGGATCATTTCACTCCCCTCCTTTTCTTTCGTTACTTTTGAAATTCAAATTTCATGCGCCTACACATAGCTAATTCAGCGGTTCACTTTCTCAAACTCGAGCCCACGCTCCCAGGAGATGGCCGTCAACAGACAAGCTGTAAAAACTTTGTTGACCTCGAAACAGGCTGTTTTGCTTGCTCCCTTGGTTAAGACTTTGTATAATTTTGTTCGTTTTCTCACTCGTATTTTGGCCTTCAAACATCGTGCACAATTCACCTTTTCATACATGCAGTTGTTCACATATTTTTCTCCCACAAGGAACTATGGCGCTAAAAATATGTTTTCTTTTCGTTAAAATTTGGTGGATCAACGATGGAATCTCATCAGGCTGTAAAAACGCTCAGTTTTTTTATATTAAACAGCCCTTGAAATAGCGCTAATTGACTGATAGCTATTCCTTATAAATAAAGAAAGATATGAATGATAAAATTACAAAACTCTTAAGAAGATATATTTTAAGTATTTTTGATGTGGTTGCTTTTCTGGTAGCTAACTCCAACTCATAAACTATGGTGGTAATTTAAATTTATTTGTTGTGGAAATCATAACGTGCTACATGTTGCACGGAGGAATTACAGATGCAGCAGTTTTAAATGCGGTCACTAACAAATATTAGACCACACAACTCGGACCTTTTGGTTTATTCCTACTTGAAATTTTTTGAGGTTTTGTTTATCTTTCAGTATTGTATGATTTGCAAAACAGTTGAAATCCCTTTAAATGTGAGAGACTGATGAGAGGCTGCAAGTTTGCACAGCAAATCCTGCCTTTTTGCAATCAGACATAATTTCTTGAATGCTGGAATTGTGTTCTAATAGTAATGCTCGACAACTGCAATAATTTATTAGGTTTCCTTTTTTGAACAATTCACGATATCAAACGGCCAGTTCTTATCACAGTCATGTCAAAGATCTTTTAGAAACTTGGCAAGAAGAAAAGTTTGAAGTAAATTTTTATGTTCAAAATGAACTATGTGCACACAATATCGAGCCGCCGTGCATTGTTTAAAGACGAAAGTTAACTTAAACAGACGTTATTCTATTTTTTTTTTACTTTGCAGGCAGCTGTTAACATCTAAAACACTGTTCACTGTCAAACATTTAAAATTTGAACGAAATAAAGGTATGTTAAGTTTATATTGCAAGGCCGACAACGAACCTGCCAACATGTTTTTTTTTAGAAAATTGAACACAGGCTTGCTTAGTGGATGTTTTAGCAACTTGGCCAAAAAAACCCACAGTTTGAAATTTGCGCGTGTGTTCAGATATTGATGTGCAGCTGAAATGTATGCAGTACGCTCTTTGAAATGGAACGTTTTATTCAATGAAAAGTCGACGTCTGAATGAAGTCCTTTTTTACATATCCGAGTAAATCTATTTAAGTATTTAGTAACCAGTTGTCATAAAACGATATTAACACTATTCCAACGACTCTGACAACCACGCATCCACAGCTGTGGGCATAGTAACAAAGGCAGTGGGAAATTACTCTCTGTGGGTATGCCACGGCTGCCATAATCTCTGACACAGCCATTGGAAAACCCACACTCATGGGAATCCCCTGGATCCAGGTGTGGATAAATGTGGCCATAGCGGCCATAATCTAATAATGTGTCACTAGTTACTCCTTCAGTCAATAGAGTATTCTTTACACAGAAAACCTTTCTCTTATTCTCGTAAGTTGTAAAACCGTTATTTTTTTTGCATCTCAACACAATCGCAGAAGGCGATTTTGCAAAGGTACGTTCTCGTTCTACTATTTGTTTTGAAAACCCACCCGAAATACCTATTTAATTTATCTCCATAGACTTTCCCTAAGATCGCCAATGAACGTATATTAATTACCCCCTCCGGTTGACTTAACATTTTATAAAAAAGCAAAAAACTTTTACACTCTTTTAAAGAGTGAAACCTTTATATTCAGTTACATTTACATTTTCTCTATCTCCTTGAAAAGGACTTGACACGAAAGGTCAGTTAATTTATCCATACTTTTGCTGTCTCTGTTATCTTGTTTTAAAAGCATCATTTTTGCTTTTGTTTATTGAATTTTTTAGAAATTTACTAACCCTTTCCCATTTATTTTGACTCCCCTCCGTTTATTTGGCAGCTGAAGATTTTATTAACAAAGTCCAGAACAATGGGACCTACCTATTCCACAACTTGAAGGTCAGAATTGACAAACACACTGAAAAGATTCATCTGAACAGAGCACAGCAGGAAACCACTACAGAACCAACCGACCCTCAGAGATCTTAGCGACTGATGTAGAAAATCCTAGACTTTGTGACAACTGCAGAGGGAGAGTTCTTAAGTGTAAATAATGTTTACAAATATCTGTCATGCTGCAAATGCAGAAAGAAAGTACAAGCCACAACATCTCTAATCGTAGTGTCAAAGTGGTCACCTGAAGCAAAAAGTGAAGGCACACTGGTATGCTCAGGTACTCTTGAGCATGACTCCAACAAGAAAGTAACACTGACACTATTTGAAGAAGCAATTAAACAAGCATTCGTACTTGCTGACAAAGAAACAGAGTCAACCAACTTCAAGAGGACAGCATTTTGGAAACCCTGTTGAAACTTCCAACTATCACTGTAACATTCAATAACAAGAACAAAATTGTACCCAAGATTGTTGCTTAAGAATAAAGTGCCATTTTCAAGTGCCACATCAACAAACTGTTAACACAGAAGATTATCAAAAAACTTCCACTTGGGAAAAAATCAACCAGTTTGGAAAAACATTTCCACGAAAAGAGTCAACAATGTGCTCCTATTTCGGCTTACATTTGTCTTTTTCCTTTCTTTAAACATTCCTGATATAAACTGAACATGTCTCGATTCTTTTCGATTCAGAAATACGTTGAAATCTAGCTGTTTAAATTCTTGACACAATAACGTAGCTATGGCGCCAATGATTCACCAAATCACCTGTAGTGGCTTTAAGAAAAGGTTTTTTTTCAAAACAAAGGTATATTTATGTCACATAATACAGCAGTAATTGTTACCATCTTGAACCACCTTTTCTTATTTCCTCCCCCTAAGCAAGGCAACATTTTGGTTTGGAACAAGCACTATGCTCACCTCAAGAACCGCTGCCGATATTGATTTGGCCTGGGCAAAGGAAGATGGTGTAATATGCAAGCTGGCCAATATCGGTAAAAGCAGATCTCTTCGTCACCATACAATGGCTGTGCAGCACATGAGAACATCAAATGTTGAGCATGGAACGCTTGTGTTTAACGCTCTGGAGAACATTTTGGCAGGATTTGAAAAAGGTCAGTCATTTGGTCTTGAAGACCTGAAGTGAGCAGATATCTGATCACTGGGTATGGTCATGTTTACTGTTGTGAACCCTGACCTTGCCTATCCATATGAAATCAATGTGCGATAAGGGTGTTCCTTCGGGCTTCGGTAAAACTTAGACTGGACTAATTTTATGGACTATTATTAAAACAAACCTCGACTGTCTCTAATAAATGCCCTAACCCCAAGATTTGCACTAGGTCTCTAACCAGCAGTTACCAATGGTAAAGTGCCGAAAAACGTGTCTAGCAAAAGTGGTCGAGACGAAACTCTTTGAACAAAAGTTGTTCGATATCACAAACAATGTTGTGTCTTTTTGGAAGGTTTATGTGGTTCGTTGTAGTCAACAGTTCAACAGTTTGTTTATGCTTGAAGTCTTCTAGGGAGGATTTGTTGTTATAACAATGGTAAGAACGTTTGTTGTAGGCGTGGTGTACATAAAAAGTAAGAAACTGAGACAGGTTTTACAAACAAACAATCAATTTGTATGGCGGTATGTATGTATGTCTGTCTGTATGTCTTGCACACGTCACTGATTACGGACACAATGATTTCATTAAGAAGCCGAGGACGCTAATAGAAAATTATTTACATGCTAGTCCTGACTAAGGTAACTGCTTAAATTCGTAGACTAATGGGAAATGAATATCTGTTAAATCGACGAGACACACTTCAATTTATGTATATTATTTATATGTAGTCGCACCCACTCCTGGACACTATCTCCTGACTGTTTCTGCCATCGCTTCTAGTAGTTTGCTTTAGGTGTTATATCATATGTAATAATTGTTTAGATTTTTCTATTTTCCATGTGTATTTATTTTATTGTTTTATACGTTTTCTTTTAATTTAGGGCTGTGCCTCGATGGGGTTCCGTACCCCGTTCACGCTTTGTCCCTTTTGGGTATTTAAACATTTCTTTGTAAATTTTGAGTGTGTTTAGCCCAATAAAGTTGTTAAAAAAACGACTCAAACACTCGGGCTTGCAAAAAATTTGTTCTTTAAGTTTCTTATGCTTGTACTATTCTTATTTCACAAGTGTGAACCAGGCTTAAGCAGCTTGGAAGGAACGTCAACGAAGACGGCTGCTGAATTTTTAACTTTCCGTTTTCCCTTTTCTTGTTTGTGTAACTCACGCTTTTCTTTTTTGTTTTGCCTGAAGGTGTGTAAATATGAAAAATTAGAAGCTTTGTTTTTAAAGCTGCATGAAGATTGAAATGATTCGTACTCTAACATTCACATTTTCTACAAAACTCCAGAATTAAGGTTTTCACGTTCTGTTTCTAAAAAGTGGCCAGGTGGTTGCATTCCTACGTGAAGTGATTGCATTCTGTAATTAAGTCTATTGTTTTGTAATGTTCTCGTTGACGTTCCCATCCTCGTTGCTTAAGCTCTCTAATGAGCCAATCAGAACTGTGTTTTCATTTTTGAAGGGAAAAGTCACACTGTTGTAAACAACTGATCGTGTTTGAAAAATGTTTTCGAAACAAAAACAACCTCTACAGAAAAAATGAAACTTTGTCAAACTGCAAGAAACCTACGAGTATTTAACTTTCCGTGGATTATTTGCGGTGGATAACGTGGTTGTTACGGAATTACGAGTTGGAGAGCGGTTGTACAACTGTCATTGCAGCCATAATTTATCTTGCTAGTACATACTTGGAGAAAAAAAAATCAGTCAAGGAAAGTTTATTAGAGCAGATACGTTGGGTAGATGAGTTAAGGAAGTGTGGATAGGGAAGGTAAAGCGAGTAAAGAGGGGCCCTCAAAACAGGTGAGAGGCACAGCATTTGAACTTGACTCTAGAATCCCTTACATGTAATCAACCAAGTCTTCTGCCTGCTGCGCATTGAGGGCCATATTCAAAATCACACAGGTTTTTTCCAGATGTAAATGCACTGTTTGAAACTTTCTATAATAGATTATCAGAAATTGTGGACAAACATGTCCCTCTTAACAAGATTAGTAGCACATTAATGAAACAGTTGTCTAAAACCTAAAATACTACTGGTATAAGAAAGTCTATTATAAATAACCAAAAACTCTCTAAAAAAATATAAAAACAAATTCATTATACTACCATGAAAAATTTAAATTTTACAGAAATAAATTAAATCACTTGATTTATGTCGAATCCACACTACTCACTAAACAGGCTTCAATTAATCATGATAAAAAAATTGACATTTTAAGTACACAAACTGGCTTTGAACCTGTGTAAACAAATTGCTTTATTATTACAACACTCAAAGACTTATTTCAGAACTCGTAAAAACCTAGCAAGACGTGGCAGCAGGAACACATTTAAGTCAAACAAGTTTGCTATAATCGAGTTTAGTGTTTGGTGTGAACGCACTACAAGTTTAGCAAATCTGATCATTAAAAGAAATATTTTAATAACAACAAAGCTAATATTAAAGAATATACGGAGAGGGATAAAAAAGATCGTAAATTTGAAACCAATGAAAAGTAGCCTCCCTTCCACAATTCTGGTAACACAAAATTACTATAAATTTATCGCTAATGCCTTTAATGATTTCTTTGTTAACATTAGCCAGAAACCAGCGTCATCAATTGCCCTGTTAATGTATCTTCTATAAAGACATCTATGACACCCATGTAGGAAGATAGCATCTATTTTAGACCAACAACAAAGTTGAAAATTGCATTCCTACGAAAATACTAAAAACTATCAAATGCATCATATTAACTCCTTTGGAAATAATCTTAAACTTTTGGATCTCTCAAGGCGTTGTTCCTGATTCTTTTAAATTAGCCAGGGTAATATCGGTCTTTAAGAAAGGTTCTCAGTTATGCCTCGGCAATTATCGTCCTATCTCGCTATTATCAGCTTTCAATCGTATTCTTGAAAAGCTAATGTTTAAACGACTGATGAAGTTTATTTTAAAACATGATGTATTATATGTAACTAGCAGTTTGGTTTTAGGAGTAATTATCCCACTATAATGGCAATACTCACAAACGCTGAGAAAATTCAGAAAGCTATAGATAGCGGCATGTATGCATGCAGTTTCCCTCGACCTTTCAAAAGCTTTCGACAATGTGAACGATAAAAGTCTTAAACAAAAACTAGAATGCTATGGCACAAGACGAGTAGCAAAACGCTGTTTCGAATCGTAGGGAAACGTAAAATCAACAACAAAGGGAATTTCCTGTGATGTTCCTCAAGGATTGGTGTTAGGACTCCTTTTTTTGCTGTTGGAAAGCGATTTTCAAAATTGTTCTAAGATTTTTTCATTTCATCTTGTAGATGACACAAATAAGTTTCATGTACACAAAAAGCATTGCAACTCTACAAAAGTAGCCAGTGAGCAATTAAATTTAGTACATGATGGCTATGTGCAAAAAAACTTTCACTCAATATAGATAAATCAAACTTTGTTATCTTCCATCGCGTGCAGAAGAAACTGGCTTATGCAGTTAACATATAGCTATAAGCGACAAATTTCTCAAATACGAAGATAATATAAACTACCAAGGAGTTATAATTGATAAGAATCTAAACTGGAAAACTCGTGTCGTTTCTGTCCAAAAAGATAAAAAGAACTATCGGAGCAATTACCGAAACTTAGGCATTTTGTGAACATAGAAGTTATGATCAATCTTTATTATGCTTTATATACAACAGAAGACTTGCCTCAAAAATGAGTTTTTCCCTGTCACAAGTGCGGACTAATTATGGAAAAGTTAATATTAGATAGACCGGGGGATAAATTATGGAATTCTGCAGATGATAAGGTGAAAAGGCTTAAATCGTCAGCATTTAAAAAGAGTCTAAAAGACAGTTTGCTAGCGTCTTACATAACTTCATAATTATATTGTCATTTATAAGTGTACAAAAGCTGTGCAAAGGTATAATCGGGACTGAAATTAACTTTGCACTACTGCTCCATTTCCCGTTTTACTTCTCTCTGACATATTATGTTGTATATGTAAAATATATTCAGCATTTTTTCAGAACTCTGGTTATGGCAGTACGCTGAGTACCGACTTTTCTGTTTAATTTAATCACATATGTTAATATAAGCATAAATGCTCTATGCAAAAGTACTGAAATAATGAAACTGAATTGGATTGAATTTTATTAGAAGGTGAGAAGTGACTTGTTATTCGATTGCGGTTTGGAGGTGAGGAAGGTGTGGTTGTTCTCATATTTAAGTTATTGCTTCATATAATTTCTTATTAAGAGGTTCAGAAAATAACTGTTATAACTTACCCTCCCAGGTCCCGGTTGTTCAAAAGTGGGTTAGTGCTTCGCCAGGGTTAAGATTAAGCTTACGTCTTTACAAACTCGTACAAGCTACCATTTCTGGTTTATGTAGCTGGGTTACCTCGGAGTGTTTGACAATACTCTATAAAGATCGAAGTAAATGTTCCTAGATAAAGAAATAAAATCGAAAATTTGGCTGAACTCTGGGTGAAATGAACAACCATGTCAAGATTGTGCGACAAGCTTAAGAGCGCAGGTCAAAAGATTGTATCTTATTTGTGTTATTGTTTGAGATAAATTCACAAAATGAATGAAGTCTATAATTCTCAATAAATATCACAGGTAGAAAATCAGGGAGTTAGTTTACAAGTTAATAAATAAACACGAATCCTTGAATTTACAGGAAATGGACGCAAAACCTCCAAGGAAATTTTGACCGTGATGGCTGTGTTTTTTCAGTTACTAAAGAAGCGAAAAATCAACCAGCATTCCAGCACAGAGCCTGCCATTACGATGGCACTAAAGAGCGACTGATAGATTTTCGAGAATTGGTGAACAGACGGAAATTTGGGATTTCTTCATATTTTGACCGGAGAAACTCTTAGGTAAACTATTTTCAAAAATCACAATCAGACTTCCAAATAAGTTTTATTTTGAAATTTAAAAAAAGTAAAATGCCACTAACGGGTCTTCACAAGCACAAGGCACTCCAGCATGTTTTAATAGCCGCCTCAATTTTATGCACTTTTGGCTCTCGGGAATCAGTTTAAAGATAACCAAATTTTAGAGCTTAAAAAATAAATCTGCAATATCGAACTTTAGTTCAAATTGTATACTTACAGAAAGCTCTGCTACACAATTATGACATATGAAAAATTCAGCTTAGGTAATTAAATAGCGGCCAGCTTCGGGCAACGCAAAATAGTATTGTACAGTGTAACACAATGACCGATGTTACGGATGCTGTAAGGTATACTGAGTATGTCTAAAACTAAAAAGATATGTCATTTAAGAGCATCAAGGAAAAGAAAATTAGCTGAAAGATGTTATTTGTTCTTTACAAAAGGAAAAAGGACCCTCAAAAACTTCAAAAAACTTGAAAGACAAGTTACCACTCGGGGGCCCTTGTTGGTAAAATGCACAAGCTGACTATTAAACAAAACTATGTGAAGTTGGCCAGTATTTTTATCCCAAGGCTTTTAAAACGAAGTCTAGCCCAAAAACTGTGTGCAACCTGGAGACCACACATCTGTTTTTAACCGATTAAAAGCATTTGCACAATGTTATAAACTGTTTAATGCAAAACAAGAACTTTGTCCCATAACGTAGATTGTTTGATATTGAGGTGCTACAGCTATGGCAACTGGCTGCCAGTGCATTTTCCAAATGAAAGCTTTTCAAGAAAGTTTCATATGCTAACATATCACATTCCTGAATAGGCATAGACTCGTTTCACTTGTTTCTGGAATAAGACCAGAGTGAATGCCATAATCGAGGACAAGGAAGCGCGGTTGTCATTGGCAACCTATCTGTCTTGAGACAAACAAAGAAACTGCTCAAGAAAACTCACACTACAAAAGGAATTGCAGTAAACCCTTTGTGTAAGGGGAAGCCCAGAGAACTGGGTAATTCTTACATGGAGGTGAAAGGTAGGGTAAGCCGGAACTGCCTAAAAAGCAACAAGTATGTCTGAATATTTGTCAAAAAGAGTGACTCTCGCTCAAGTTTACAACATTGAGAATTTTCTGAAGTTAATAGTTATTGGATGCACTGTCCACCAAAAAGAATCCTTGAATTAAACGTTCAATAATCATTATCGTAAATAGCTGACACACACGTGTATGTAGTGTGTAAATCTGGTGAAAGCTTAACATTGGTATAATCATTAGGGGCAACATAGGTATTCTATATAGCTCGCCTGGTATGAAAGAAATGTTTCCAGAAGGCTTGATTATTTCGGTGCACCGCAAATGCAAATCGCTTTAAAGAACACTTGAGCAAACTAGAATTTTAACCTTACAAACTCACAAACGGGCTGTTCTAATGGCAATAAAACCGGGTGTAACTTGTGCAAGAATTTTCTGCTGCTAATTAACGATTTCTCAATTGTGGTCACCAAAACGCGCAACCCCATCCAAAGCCATGTTACTTACACTGGCAAAAACGTCATCTATTTGGGTGCATGCAACAAATTCCGTCTTCAATATGTAGGTTCAACAGCCACGGAATTTAAAACCAGATTTAGAAATCACAAATCTGACCTATTGAGAGGGAAACACAGGTGTGTACTATCAGTACATTACAAGAAAGGTCCACATTGTTTGAAGGACATCAACGTCATTATAACTGAACAAATCAACTCTTCAACTCTTCGTATTGTATGGCTCAATTGTTCACTACTCACCCCTCCGGTCTCAACAAGAAAAGGAATTTAAAGCCTACAAAAGAGTCGGTTAGTTATATATAATTCCCATCAGTCATTTCATATCACGTAGTTCAGCCAGGCATGACAGAACTTGGCATCTAACAACATTTTATTTTTTTGGCAGCACTAATATACTTTATTATAGTACCACTATATGTTTAATTATCTTATTGTAACCTATAATATTTTTCAAGATTTTTAGATATATAGGTTCATAAACATGCTTGTATTTTAACTGAGGAAGGCTAAATAAAAGTCAAAAGCTTTTCAACAAGAGTGGGGCTTCAACTTAAGCATTGCGGAATTCCCCATACTACCTGGGAAGAGTATGCCGAGAACCGTCCTGCCTGACACTCCCTCATAAAGTCCTGTATCAAAGACAAAGAGCAAAAACGGCAGAGAAGGAAAGATACTGTATACTTAACCTCACAATCTGTACTCCAGCCTTGTCGGAAGGTGCATGCATGTTGGTGATTGCCCTAACATTGGCTGGATCCACACACAGTCCCTTGTATGTGGCCACATGTACAAAGAATGGTACTTCATTCTGTCTGTGGCTCAAATTGTCTGAGTGTTCAGTTTGACATTTCGCTCTTTGCAGCAGTTGATGAATGCCTTAAGAACCTTGTGTTGGTCTTGGCTGGCCACTTCAATTGATTCCCCAGAGCCAACCACAATGAGGTCGTAAGTGACAACTTCGGTTCCAGTGACCCCTTCTGGGGCGGAGCTCAGTAACGGCCAAAGGGGGTGTTAAATGTTGTCAGATATGACCACTCTTTGTTCAAATTCACATGTTAGAAACCATTGCACACATCCAGTTTTGTAAACACTGGCACCGTGGAGACAGGTTACGATGTCTGCAGTGGTAGGGAGGAGATAAACAAACTGCAGTTCCTTTCAGTTTGATCAGTACTTGGCACATTTTGTGTACTCTTTCTCCATCAAATGAGGGTGTGCATTGCCACCTTCAAGTTTCCTAATGCCCTCTGTAACCACCTTGGATGTCAAATTTGTGCAGTCTTCTCTGTCTCTCACAAATGAAATATTCATTGGCTATCATCTGCTAACAACATACTCTTATTGAAAATTTGGGTTTTGCAGGTCATTTTGCCTAAACTTGTACCATATCAATCTTGACGATATTACCCCCAGTTTTTTGAAAATTACAGAGTTACAGAGAAAAAGTGTTTTCAGCCCCCTCCCCCTCCCCCTCCCCCTCTCCCTTTCCCCTCCAGAAATCCAGAAATGTC